>PVIR01009156.1:0-54200 GCA_004026965.1 Petromus typicus | reverse complement strand
TTGTTAGTATGTGTGATTTTTGTCTGTTCTGAACTCTACGGGTACCAATGAGGTACTTTATAAAAAAGCAAATTAAAAGTCATAGTGACTGCTTGTTTTCTATCAATCTGGCAATTCAAGGATATTTCAGGTTCTCCAAATAACATTTTCCAAAGATGTAGCCTACTTCTAGATCATTTAGTTACCAAAGATAAGATACAAAAACAACATTAGCAAGAATCGAAACACTGTGAGGGAAAGAAAGCACAGAGTCAGGGCAAGTCAGTCTTTGATTCTGTAATACCTGCTTCCCTTTGTTTTGGGTAGTATTGCTCAAGCTAACCCTAATGATACACACACATAAAGAAATACCCAGCATTGGCTGGGAAGAATTTTTGTGAAAAGGTTTTGGAGTCCAGAACTTATAAAAGCTTCTGTGCTCATGTCCTGAGACTGTTACCAAAGTGTACTGCATCTAGTGCTATGTTGACTTAATAAACATTTTTTTACACCGATAGCTGATATAACTGTCCTATTACCACTTCCTGAAAAGGTTGTTGTACCCCTAGTTTCTTGAAAGACACAGTGTTTCAAATATTCCAAATTAAGTAAGTTTAGAAAATGATCTCATAGCCTGTAGTCCATACCTCTGTCACTGGTTTTATAACATTTATTAGCAGATTGGCTTTTAACTGTCTTGCTGTGATAAAAAATAAGTTTGTTCTTTCCTCAAGTTCTTTGTTTACAAGCCTTCCTTTAAAAAACACTCTCCTGAAAACAAAAAAACAACACAACACTCAAGTTAGATTTGCTGTTTATGTAAACTGTGGTTTAGGGAAATCTTGACTCATTATAACATTAAAAAACACTAAAGTGTCTTTATTTTGATTTAGAAAGTATCTATTTAAAACTGCATATGTTGAGTTATACAGATGATGGTATATATTAAGTAATTGTTCATGTATATTTTAGATATATCTGCTTATTTTTCTAAAGTTAAAATTTCTATTTCAGAAATATTCATATTCAAATAAGATGATGTTTCCTCATTTTTATTTTTCAATATCTAAAATAATTACAGGATGACAATCTAATGGATGTTCTACAGCTACTTGTTGCATTAATGTCAGAACATCCTAACTCTATGATTCCTGCTTTCGACCAAAGGAATGGGTTACGGTAAGAGTTAATATATTAAGAGTTTTAATGTTATTTAGTATAAAATATTAATTTGGAAATGTTGCAAATATTAAACATAAGACGTATTACTTGATCTTATATTATGAAATGAATTATATCAGGTAATGTGTTAAAGCTAAAGATCCTTTTATTTCATGTATTATGGTTTTGGAGTAGATCTGAAATTATAGAGGATTATGTTTTTACTTTTTGCTTTCTAACTTATGAAGATGTAGGTTTCTCAAGTGTTTTGTGTGATGACTGGTCCTGTAACGCTCCTGTGGGACTGACCTCTCCAGAGTTCTCTGTAGGTTCTAGGAGAGCAGCATTTAACTGTCATCCTAGAGACCTCTGTTCTCCCTTTAAAATATCGCTTCTACTGCCCAAGTCCAAATCATCACTGTGTTAATTTCTCAGGCTGTCCTAACTAAATACCACAGATCTGGTGGTGTAATTTTACTTTGTCACATTTTTGGAGACTGGAAGTCCCAGCTCAGGTGCCAGCATGGTAGGCATCTGATGAAGCTGTCCCCTTGGGTTGCAGACATCTTCTCTGGTTCTCACATGGCAGAAAGAGAGTGAGCTCTTGGTATTTCTTGTAGGACACTACTTCTGTGGGACCAGGATCCACTGTATGACATTTTAGCCTTAATGATTTCATTAAAGACCCCATCTCTAAATTTAGCCATCTGAGTGTGGCAGAACTAGAACATATGAAAGAACTGTATGTGTGTTATCCAGATAGTTCAGGATTTCAAAGCAAAAATGGTGCGAAATATCCATTGCCGTTTTCTTCTTTTTTTTTTTTTTTAAGGTTTTTTGAGACAGGGTCTCACTTTGTAGTTCAGGCTGGCCCTGAGCTCAGCCTCCAACTCACATCACAATCCTCCTGCCTCTGCCTCCCGAGTGCTGGGATTACAGGCGTGAGCCACCACGCCCGGCACTGTGGTATGTGGTACTGGTTGCTGCTGGGCGTGAGTCTCCACATCCAGTATTGTTATGTGGTTACCGGGGAATTGAACCCGGGCCCTTGCGCTTGCAAGACAGGCGCCGGAACCACTGAGCTAACTCCCTGACCCTCCATTGCCGTTTTCTTGAATAAAGAATAGTATTTAACTAGCTGTTTGCTCTTCATTAATTACTGGTTTTAACATGCTGCCTTATTACTCTGTTTTGTATTAAGGTTTTTATTTTAATATAGATATTTAGGAAGATTTTTTTCCCCCTCCCATTAAAGTGTAACTCAGTAAGACTTAAGCAAAGGCAGCAAGTGTGTGGCTACGCAGTATCAGTGAATCTTTGGTCCCTGTCCCTGTGACTGCTGGTTTTCAGTAGTGTTTCCAGATTTAGTATTTACATTTAAGTAGGATAATGTTTATATTTTTTAGAACTTGGAAAGAGTGGATTTTTAATCAGCAGCTAGGTTTATTCTGAAGTTGAAATCTTTCTAAAAATGGTCAGATCCTTCTTTTTCTCACTAGACAACACACACCAAAAGTAGTATTGTAAATACGTATGATTTTTTTCCTTTGTAGAAATTTCTTTCTCTTATTTATCTGAGACAGTGTCTCACTGTGCAATCTAGTCTGGTTTTAGACTCACTGTGTAGCTCAGGGTGAGCCTTGCAGTCATCCACCTGCCACAGCCTTCCAAGTGCTGGGATTATATGCTTGGGCTACCTGCTCTACTCTTGGACAGATTTCATATGTACTTATTATCAGAGGAAGTTAAAAGGTTTATGTAAAGACTTGGCACATTTGTGTGTGTATTAAAGTACGTGATTTCATAGCAGTTTTCTTAGTGTTTATATGGCTATGTCATAGTGTACTTTGTGAGTTAGTATAGGATTTTACTAATTTATTAGTTTAAAAATAGTTGCAAGGCAGGAAGAGATACAGTTAAATGTTAGTGAGAAGAATTATTCTATTGATGTCTCAGAAATGAAATCTCTGCTGTATATGTTTAGTCTTAGTGCAGACTTGCTTCACAGCCTTATCCCAGATTACTTAGGTCTCAGTAACTCTGTTGTTTTGTCCAGTTCCTTTTAACAAATATCCTCGTCTTTCATTTTTTAAATTCCTTAACTTTAGTGACTCTCACAGCCATGTTCCTATTGGACTGCACCTTTCAGGGTCAGAATGTTTTCACATCAGAAATCTTAAACTTTGATGTCTTAGTTATTACACCGATTAATTTTTCTATTGTAAATTTTTCTCAGTTTTTATTTTAGAATGTATTTGTAGTACATGATGATGATGTTCTTCTTAGGGAGTTAGTACATGTATATATCATATCTTAGTTCTTTTTCTGATTCCCCCCCCCCGCCCCCAATACTGGGGGCTGAACTTGGGACCTTGCATTTTCAAGGCAGCACAGGGCCACTGAGTTATATCCCTGGCTCTTCTCATTTTTCTGATGCTACTATTGTGATGTTCTTCAGTCTCCTAAATGCCTTTTGTGTGATCACACCATCCTTTCATACAACTTCTGGCATCACTTACTTCCTTCGATATTTGGTTGATATGTTGGAAATAGTTTCTAATAAAAACTCCCTTCTTCGTTTGTCCTGTTACATCTGCTCTTAGGAATTCTAATCCAAGATCATCTAAGAAAGCACTAACAGCTGGTGGGGAAAAAAAAAAAAATACATGTGCCTTGCTATGTTGAAGCTGTTATGAATTTGTAATCTTACAGAAAGCTATATTTTTTATCATTGTTAGACCTTTTTAAAATTACTTAAAAACATTACAAAATTTTTTGTTTTCTTTATAGTTCTCAGCAGCAACAGCCTCATCTGCTGCATTATAACTGTTAGGAGGAAATGATTCCAGCTTTACTTTTCTTCCCCTAAAGGTACACATCATGGTCCTTTTCTTCCTTTGTGACTCCCAAAAGTAGTGGACAAGGCCTTCCAGCTTATGACTGACCTTACAGCATTGTTCTACTGCGTTGGCCTCCTGAGTGCTGAGAGTGCAGCTGTGAGCCACCGTGCCTGGCTGTGTTATGTGGTACCAGGGATCCAACTCTGGACCTTGCAACTCTGGACCTTGTGCTTGCTAGGGAGATGCTGGAACCACTGAGCTAATTAATTCCCCAGTCCCTCAGTCCCTGTTGCTCATGATCATGTTCTTTTCTCTTTTTTCTGTTACATTATTTTGTTGTCTCTTTCACAGTGGTGTGTGGTTGAAATTAAAATTTGTTGGGGTACAGCCACTCCTGTTCTTTTAAATATTATCCTTGGGATGCCATGGATAATGCTATTCTCGCTACAACAGAAACAGGAGTTGTGACAGATAATATGGCTATGATACCTCTCGCTTTGTAGTTCAGGCTGGCCCTGAGCTCAGCCTCTAACTCATATCACAGCCATCCTCCTGCCTCTGCCTCCCGAGTGCTGGGATTACAGGTGTGAGCCACCACGCCCAGCACTGTGGTATGTGGTACTGATTGCTACTGGGGTGAGTCTCCACACCCAGTATTGTTATGTGGTTACTGGGATCTAACCCGGGCCCTTGCGCTTGCAAGACAGGCGCAGGAACCACTGAGCTAATTCCCCAGCCCTACTGTAGGATTCTTTACAGGACAGTTTGCTAACTCTTGTGCTAAGTAAATATTAGAGGGTTTTTTTGTTTTGACTATTTTAAATCTTTCTAATATATTCTTACATAAATATATGAAGCTTATGTATTATAAATTCTTATATATTAGGGTTGAATAAAACTAGTAAAATTCATCTTTTAACTGTGGGATTTTGGGCTTTACTTTTTCTGTTTTGAAGACATGTTTTCTTAGCATTTACTTAAGTCCATTTACTATAGCAGTATTATTTGACTCAGTGAGTGTAGGTTTCATAACATTTTGCCAGTATCATTTTTATTTTGGATAGCTTGATTGTGGCATAATTGACTTGCAAAGAATTATATGTTTACAGAGTATGCAAGTTGTTAAATGTCTTACTTTTTCTTGTTGCTGAGACCTTACACCCAGCGTTAAAGGAGGAAGGTGCATTTCAAGTCATAGTTGCAGAGTTTTAGTTCATAGTCACTGGCTCTCAGGCATCGTGGTATAGCAGAGGGCATCACAGAGGCGAAATGCCTCATGGTGTGATAGGCAGGGAATGGCAGCAGCAGCAGCAGCAGCAAGGCTGCCTTCTTTTTCATTTCTTTCAGGCTACTACTGTTATGGGTGATGCCACCCACACCCAGTGTGAGGCACTTTCCTCATTACTCCTTAAATCTCTGTTTTTCTTTTTTGCTTCAGTCTTCTTTTTTCTAGTTAACAAAACTCAGTAGGAAGGATAATTTTGATCTTCAGCTCTTTGCAAGGCAGTGCAGGTAGGAGACAGCAAAGGAGCAAGCTGCAGCAGCCTGCCTGCCTGCCTCCCTCTCCTCCTTTATATTCCATTTCTGCTGTTACGTCCAACCTATTGATTCATGCCACCCAATCCTAAAGTACTACTTCTGTTATCCACACCCAGAACTATGCTGATTCCAGTCATTGGCTAATTTAATGCCACATGTCCTCACTCTAGTGTCATGTATCTTAATCCAGCATCTTGCACCCTAGATCCAGCTACCTTCCCAAAGTCCCCCCTATGAGTACTTGAGGGTTTGGGAAGACATGTTCACACAAGCCAAATGCAGTGGTGTGTGGCTATAACCCCAGCTCCTTGGGTGATTGAGAAAATCAGATTCCAAGTTCGAGCCCATCTTGGGCAACTTAGTGAGACCCTGCATAAATGTAAGAAATAAAAAGAATAGATATAGTGCAGTGGAAGAGCACCCTAGTATACACACATGCCTGCAAATGCCCATGTGTGCATGCACACACACACAGTACTTGTAAGGAGATAGAGAAAGAAATGGAAGAGAGACAGAGACAGGAAGAGAACTATCCAGTATCTTAACCTGGCCATCAATGTATACTTTTCATATCTATTTATGATTGCACTGGTAATTAATATATATGACCATAATTTTAAAAGGCCAATGTGATAAGAGCTGAGGTGGATTTAGTGAAGCTTATCTGTTAAGTGAAGGGGGTCGCAAAATTGGAGAGAAGATAGTCTTTGCTGGTGCAGGATAATATAAGAACAGTAACCTGTATTGGTCAGTAGCATTTATAAGTTATGAATGACAGTTTAATCAGATATTCCAATTAAATTGGGAATTTTAAAAATTTTGTTTTATTTTTAGTTTTTTGGTACTGCAGATCAAATTTTGGACCTTGTCGCTTGTGAGGCAGGTGCTAAAACCACTGAGCTAAATCCCCGGCCTAGGAATTTTTATTTAGAGTCCAGTGTGATGATTTTATATTTTTAAATATCTGTGAAGAGATTGAAATAATACCATTTTTTGTGTATATTTATTCCCTTGGTTTTATTTTCTTTATTGAAAATTAATCTTGTGCATACCAGTTCAAATAAGTATGGAATACCTACATGTGTTTCTTTAAACATATGATCAGAATAAAACCAACTGCATGAACCTTGAGGTAGTATAGGGTTTTTCTCACTTTATTACCCAGGGCCTTCACATTGAGTTATATTTCCAGCCCCTCTTCAAGAAAAAATGGTTTGAGATAGGCTCTACTTGGTCATTGATGGCATATGATTATCATTCAATTCAAGACTGTTTTCTTGTTTTTCATGATGTTATTAAAAATTTAAATAAATGATCCTATTTAACAATGCTTTACTTGTCCTGATTTAAAGAAATAAGTTGACATCTTCCAAAGGACATTGATAAGCCAGTAGCAGAGAAAAAAGTGTGTGAAAACATATTTCTGTATTAAAATTTGCATATAGGTATTTGCATGGGAAAGTCACTAAAGTTCCTGAATTTCAGTCTTTTCTCATATTTTTTCACTCAAATGAACTATATGTAGTCAGAAATAGCCAAGTTTTTAAATTTCAGAAATGCATACTAAATTAAGATATATTAAATTAAACTTAAAATGATGAAAATTATATGTGCTGTCTTTACGTTTGCAAGTACTCAGAATAGTATGTTTTAAATATTTATTTATTTATTTTTTTAGTGTTATCTACAAACTTCTGGCATCAAAAAGTGAAGGAATCAGAGTACAAGCTCTTAAGGCATTGGGTTATTTTTTAAAAAATTTGGCTCCAAAGTAAGTATACATGAAATATACAGTAAATGATTATTACTTATTTATTGTGTCACCCTTTGGAATAGCACTTCTGTTCTGTGATCATCTTAGTTGTGTTGCTCTCCTTCCCCTCCTTTCTTTTTGCCTCGGTAAGAACATTTAAAATTTTTATTCATAAAGTTCTGTGTGTAGAATTCCTAATGTGAATATTATTTAAGTTATTAATAATTTTGGGTTCATTGTGAGAATTAGTGTGGATATGTTAAATTCTAGAAATTATAAAGATTTGATTTCAGTGGCTTGCATCGTCATTTGCATTCCATGTGAAAAGCTAGTAAAGTAACTGCATGTTGCATACTGTTTTGCTATTATTGTGTTTAAAATCTGAAACTGCCATGTTTTTTTTCCTTAGCAAAATATAGACAGTTATACTCTTACCTCTTATTTCTTCATGCCCAGACAAGAGAAATTTTGAGGTATAACAGGTAAACTGCAGTCTTTAGGAAAGCAGCTCACCACCTGCAAATAAAGTTTCATTGACAAAAACAGTGATTTATTTGAATATTATCTATGTCTGCTTTTGTGATATGAGGGCAGTGCAGAGATGTGACGTGGTCCATGCTGAGATGCCACATGGTCCACAAAGCCTGAAGTATGTATTGCCCAGTTATTTGTAGAAAAATTTGTTAACTGTAGAGTGGAATTAAAGTTTTTGAAACTTCAGTTTTTAAGTTTACACTGTGAGTGTTAATTTTGGTACATAGATTTGTGCAATATTCATTTTCTTAAACTACCTTTTCTTGCACATTTTCCTCCACACTTTTCTCTTGATGTAGTTGTAATAAGACAGTTACTCATAGTAGAAGGTGGCTGTGTGCTGGTGAGTAGCAGCCACCAGTTAAATAAAATAGAGTTGGAGTACTTGGGAGGGAGAGTTTGGTTGAAGCTTTTGCTACGCTGTGGCACAGTTAATCTTATTTATTTATTTTTTAACTTTAGTTATGCTTATGGTGTAGTTAGCCTTTGTGTGCTTAAAGGCTTGTATCCTTAAAGGTTCTCATTGAAATGTTGGGCGTGGTGACCCACGCCCACCAGCAATCAGAACTACACACCACAGTGTGTGGCCCTGATAGCTCTTGCTTGTAATCTCAGCACTCTTGAGGCAGAAACAGGAGGGTTGCTGAGTTCAAGGCTAAGTTCAGGATCAGTTTGGACTACAAAGCAAGACCCTGTCTCAGAAAACTTTAAAAAAAAAAAAAAAAGATTCTCAGTTGAACACTGGAGAGTAACTGAGGTAGAATTTATCATTTAAGAAACATTTTTGTTTCCTTCATCCAGCATAAATACCAATACTGGTACATAGCGTTCTGCATTTGATGATTTCTGTCTGCTTATTTGTAGGAGAAAAGCTGAAGTTATGCTTGGGCATGGATTGTTCTCACTGCTCGCTGAGAGACTCATGCTTCAGACAAATCTAATCACAATGACCACGTATAACGTCCTCTTTGAGGTACGTCTTTAGAGTGGACTCTAAAATATCTATATAATTGTGTTGCCAGTATCTAAATAAAATAAAACCATTTAGGTTTACGATATACAGTTTTGAAATTACTTATAAAGGAGATATGGCTGCATATTTAACAAATCCATCTGTGCCTACTAAACAGTATGGTTGTCCCTGTTTAAATATTTCTCCATCATATTGATCACTTGGTGTCTTATATTGGAAGGTGCCTATCTCTTTCTTCCCTCCCTCCCTCCCATCCTCCATGCTGAGGGTTGAACCCTGGCTCTCAAGCATGCTTGTTCAAGTCCTTTTCACTGAGCCATTCTCCATCCCTGTTGTGTCATTTTATAATTAAGCAAAAATAACATTATAAGGTTGAAACTATCTGTTTATCTGTGTAAAGAATTTAGCTTGAAAACATTGGACTATATACTAAATTTTGATTTGTATTGTACTTAGTTGTTTATTTAGTTAATTGTATTGGGGATTGAATTTAAGACCCTGTGACCTCACCTGCAAGGCAGGCACCAGAATCACTGAGCTAAATCCCTGAGTGGAGTTGTTTAATCCTAATACTTATACAGTGATTATATTAATGAAATTTATTGCTTTGCTTTTGTAGATTCTTATAGAACAGATCTGTACTCAGGTGATACACAAGCAGCATCCAGATCCTGACTCTTCAGTAAAGATACAGAATCCTCGTATGTATTTTACACACTAAAAGAAAACTATATTTTGTTACTTAAAAAGGGTGTCACTGTGGAATATGGATTGCCAGCTGAATAGTTTATTAAGGGCAATGCATTCAGTCTAGTTTTGTGTTTTATATTGAATATAACATCGAATTCACCTGAAGTTTTATGGTATCCATAAAAGTTTTGAAGAATTATAAGATCTTGATTTAATATGCAGATTTTTAGCAAAATTTTGAATATTCTGTTTGGTGATATTAGGCTACATTACAAGAATCATAGAGAGGCAGTTTTCATTTTAAATTAATGTCAGTATGGGAATGCCAAGCTTGGAATGAGGATATAGTTTTATTCCTTATTGTTCATGAACATAGTTTTAACAATTTTCTGATTCTTGAAATTCTTTAGCACTAACACAAAGTGTCCATTTTTCATCCTGTTTTTGAGAGCATATCGTTAAAATAACCGATTGTGGGGACTGAACCCACACATGCTAAGCAAGTTCTCTACGTCTTAGGGTACAGTATCGCCTATTGTGTCATTATTTTTGAGTAAAAAGATGAGAAAAATTTGGAATTTAAAGACTGTAGAATATTATTGTTTTAGTGCATTTTGTGGTAGATAGCAGAAAACCTGAGACTGGGTAATTCAAAGGGGAAGAAGTTGTGTTTTCACAGTTTGGAAAGCTGGGAAGTCTAAGATCAGGCTTTGAGTTTGATCTGGTGAGGCCCTCTCTGCTTCCCGGGTAGAAGAGCCACGGCGCCCTCCAAGGAGAAGGCTGTGTGCCTGGTCACCGCTCAGACATTCCACTTCTTTGGTTCTGTCACACAGTCACACTTGCATTCTAGAGGGAGCACATTGTTTATTTATTTTTGAATTTATTTTGTTGGTACATTTTAATGTGTGAGTCTGGGGAAGAGGACGTAGCCAGAAACCTCATGGCAAACTCCAATTCCCGAGAGTCTCACAGTTAAAGGATCAATAGCCAACAAACAGCAAAGTCAGAACCCTGAGGAAAAAGGCTCAGCTCGGGCTGGACTCTTGCTACTCTGAGCTGCAGCAGCCAAAGGCCAGATACTGCAGCAGAAGTGGGAGCAGAACCCATAACCCGAGCTTGCTTGCACTTTTATTTGGTAACCAGCCTTCAACCCATAATCCTAGCCTGCATAAAACAGGGCATCCCACAATAATCCCTGTAGCTGAAGATTACATAGGGCAGGGCAGACATCCTTAATCCCAGTAAGTCCCAAGGCCAATAATCTTAGTGCAGTAATCTTTGTAGTTTAAGATCTCACAGGGTGGGACAGATACCGGAAATAATCCCAGTAGTTGATCCCTGGGCAGGGCAGACATCCTCAACTCCAAGTAAGTAAATCCCAGTAAGTAAGTCTTAAGTCCAGTAAATTGTCCTGGTTCCTACACATTTTATACATACATTATGATTACAGTCAACATTGAGGTTTTGTACCAGTACATGACGCATCTTGATTCTCATTTTTTCCCCATTTCCTTGCCCTCCCTACAACTCCTCATCCCCAAAGAAAAGAGTGGAGTACAGTGGTTAAACTTTAGGAACCCGGGTATACTTGTGCTTGTAGGTCTTACTAGTTGTGGGGCTTTGAGTATATTACTTAATTTTCTTCAAAATGAGGTAATAATTGTTCCTACTTACTTGCTGTGTATGAGTTAGGTGTACTTTTTCAAATTAGTATCTTGTGATAATCTGTTTTCTAAATTCATGGCTATTGTCTCAGTATGATTGTCGTCATCATCTAAGTTATTGTTTTGGTAGAGAACTTTTGAAAGTGTCATTAAGGATTCATAGATTACTCCCACAACATCATTAATTGTATGATAAAGAATCTATATTTGTTAGTATGAACTTACTTCTGAGAGTTACAAAGGCTGGTTTAGGATTCCTAAATTTTAATTGAGTAGAAGTTTGATATATTATTAAATTTAAAATTCAGAGGTAAAGCTATGATTATTGGGAAGAGTATCAGGGATTGAACGCAGGGCCCTTACACTAGCTAGATCCTTACCCCTTTTTAATTTTTTATTTTGAGATAGAGTCTTACTATATTGGGAAATTATTTAGGCCGGGCTTGAATTTGAAATCCTCCTGCCTCAGCTTCTCAGAGTACTGGGCTTATAGCATGTACTGCTGTAACACCTGATTTATAGCTATGTTGTTGCTTTTTTTAATCCATGAAGTTGAGTATGTATTTAAATTTTTATTTTTATTTATTTTTAATTTATTTTTTTTTGAGATGGGATCTCACTTTGTAGTTCAGGCTGGATCTGAGCTCGGCCTCAAACTCACAGCAATTCTCCTGCCTCTGCCTCGTAAGTGCTGGGATTACAGGCATGAGCCAGCATGCTGGGCACTGTGGTATTTGGTACAGATTGCTGGTGGACAGTGAATCAACACTCCCGTATTGTTGTTTGTGGTCACCAGGGATCAAACTCTGATCCTTGCACTTGCAAAACAGCTGCCTGAATCACTGAGCTAAATCCCTGGCCCTCGGTATATATTTTTAAAGGCTTTTTTTTTTTCTTTTAATTAAGTTTTGAAAATTTAGTCAGTTTTATGCTAAGATTACCACAGTAATGGTTTTCATTTTGGGAGGGATAGGAATATTCGAGTTAATTTTGACATTTTTGTCTTTGATTTTGCCTTTAAAATTGTAGAAATTTTCTCAGCTTTTAAAATTCACTCTGATAAAGGAAAAGCTATGTACCTGTTGTAAATTATGTTGCAGAATCTGACAATTCTTTATTCTGAGAGTTAGATTTTAGTATTTTTATTTTAAAAATCAACTCTAGTATTTGACAGACACTAAAAAAGATTATTAGCAATTTTACCTTTATTTGATTCATTTATAATGTGAAATTACTTTCTTTTAACTTTTAAAATTTAGTGTTGGGAATTGGAGTTGAGCCTCGCGGTGTGGAGAGTCCTTACTTAGCACCTACAGGGCTCTGGGTTTCATCTCTGCTACCCTGAAACCAAATCAACCTCTGCTTTGGACATTTTGATTAGGACCCAGAATCCATTTCTTGTATTTAAATGCTTTCTAATGGGTATCATATATTGACAACCCTTCCATAGATTTACTAACATCAGTGGACATTTATATAAGGGCAGCTAACGAAATTGTAATATTTGGATGACCTCCCATCGTCAGAGTTTTTTTGTGGTTTGGTTTTTACTTATTTATGAACTGTCTTACAGAGATATTAAAAGTAATTGCGACCCTACTTCGAAATTCTCCCCAGTGCCCGGAGAGCATAGAGGTTCGCCGAGCCTTCCTCTCTGACATGATTAAACTTTTTAATAACAGCAGAGAAAACAGGAGGTAAGCTGGATCAGGAGGCATTTGTTTGCAATATTCATGTCTAGTTTTGTATGAGTCCAGTTTGTCTTGTTTAAATTATACCAAAAAATAAAAACGATCCATCTGTATTTGTTTTTTATTAAGGGCATGTGATTTATGTACTGAAGAGTTAAATCAGAGTTTTAGGTACTTTTTGTTTAACTATGTAAATGTATAGATACATGTGTGTTTTTTTGGCGGGGGGTCATGTGTGTGTGTGTGTGTGTGTGTGTGTGTGTGTGTGTGTGTGTGTGTGTGTGTGTGTGTTTGGTTTTAACCATACATCATAGGTCAGAATTCTTTCAGGTGATGTTTTCCCTAATAATTCAGTGCTGTTTGAAAATTTTAGGAGCTTGCTACAGTGTTCCGTGTGGCAAGAGTGGATGCTTTCTCTTTGCTATTTTAATCCTAAGAATTCAGATGAGCAGAAGATAACAGAAATGGTGTACGCCATATTTCGAATCCTACTTTACCATGCTGTCAAATATGAGTGGGGTGGCTGGCGTGTGTGGGTGGACACCTTATCAATTACACATTCAAAGGTGAGTTTCTTTTTCAAAGTATATTTTAAATATCGTTTTGAATTTTATTCTAAAAATTTATATTAAAATTAAGGGGAAAAGATTAGGTTAATATCTAGAGTAAGAATGGAAATATAACTAAAAAAAGAAGCTCTGGAAAGAAATGTTTATGACTTTTTCAGAATCAAGATAATTTTTTCAAATGTCAGTTTGATGTGTTTAATGAAGTCAAACCTTACTGCAGAGGATTTTAAGTAAACCCTCCTCCGGTTGGGGCTTGTGTTTCATTAGGAGCTTTTGGCCACACGGTGGCGCACTGTACTCACGGATGGGTCGGGCCTGTGTGTGGGGTGGTGTCAGTAAAGCTCAGGCCAGGATTTGTGCTTGGCTCATAGCACAGTCAGCTAAAAACTATACTCAGAAATTCACTAGTCTCACTCGTCTGTGTTTTTCATTTGTAATTTAAGCCAGTGAAAGTTAGGTATTAGTATATCGTCTTAATATCTTAATTTGAAATATTTTAGATATTCCTAACGGTGTGAAGAACAATGTATTTACCATTGTTTATGAAGCTGATTTTCCTTCTGTAGATGCTCCATCTATTATCTTTTGTTTCACTCCCACACTTCCACCAGTCTCTGTTTGATGGTGTCGTTCTGTGTCTTCTCTAGTTTTACTCCATGTGTAAAAAATTCTTTTTCTTTTTTTTTAAATTGTACATCACTGGGGATTATACCCAGGACCTTCACACTGAGCTACATCCCTAGCCTTTTGAAATGTTGGAACAAGGGCTTAGTAAGTAGCCCGAGCGGGGCTCAAATTTGTGACCCTACTGCCTTAGCCTACCAGACTGCTGTGATTACAGATATATGTACTATACCTGGCTCTGTAGTTTGTGTGTGTGTGTGTGTGTGTGTGTGTGTGTGTGTGTGTGTGTGTGTGTGTGTGTGTGTATGTAGTGCTGGGATCAAACACAGGGGTTGTGTACATTAGGCAAATGTTCTGCCTCTGAGCTGTCTCTCTATCCCTAGCAACTTTTAATAAATCATTTTCATATTCATTCACTCACTTGTGAATATGCATTTATGTTTGTTTATTCTTTGAGAAAAGGTCTGGTTACCTGGTTCAGGCTGGCTTTGAACTCACTGCATAGCCTAGGCTAGCATCAAACTTACGGCAGTCCTTCTCCCTCAGCCTTGCAAATGCTGGGATCACAGACATGTGTCACCATAACTGCCTCTTTGTTATATTTAAATTTAAGTGCTATTACACAAAGTGATTTTCTTGCAAATTTTTGTTTTTACTTTTGTTGAGATTCATTTACATTTACTCCCAATATTCTGTTCATTTTATTAATTGTTTGAATTCCATAACAAGACTATCCATTTTCCATTTGATGAACATACTCTACATAAGAGTTTCTCTGTATGTGTTTTTAGAAGTGGAGTTGCAAATTTTTAATGTATAACTGCATAACTTGATAAGCTAATGGAATTTTTCCCCCAAAAGTAGTCTATCCATTTACTTTCCCATCAGCAGTGTATAATTTCATTGTTTATTCCTTTATTACTTGGTGTGTCTACAGTTTTAAAAGTTTGCCAGCTTGAGGAATTTTAAATGTGTTATTATCATAGTCTCAGTCTGAATTTTCTTGTTGTTTTATGGGAGTTCATTAAATATTATTGGTTTTGCTCCTTTGATATACATATTGTTTATGTTCTGCTAATTTGCAGCTTATCTATTTAACTTTGGAGTTTAGTATTTGTACCTTCAAAGGAAATTTTTTATTTCAAGTAATTAATATAGTAAAATTCATTAGTTTCATATATGGTTTAGACTTCTTGTAATTTTTTTTTTTTTTTTTTTTTTTTTTTTTTTTTTTTTTTTTTTTTTTTTTTTTTTTTTTTTTTTTTTTTTGAGTCAGTGTCTCACCTTTTAGTTCAGGCTGGCCCTGAAATCAGGCTCAAAGCATTTCTCCTACCTCTGCCTCCCAAATGCTGGTATGACAGACATGAGCCACCATGCCCAGCACTGTGGGATGTGGTACTGATTGCTGCTGGCGTGAGTCCCCACACCCAGTATTGTTGTGGTTAAGGGAGATCAAATCTGGACCCTTGTGGTTACAAGCCAGGCACCGGAACCACTGAGCTAAATCCCCAGCTGGACTTCTTGTAATTTGCTTAAAGAATTTTTTCTTCATTCAGGAAGAATATAATATATAGCTACTTATTACAAGTTGACTGGATTGAATAAAAATGAAAATGATAAATTTTGGCTTAGGTTGGAATGTTTTTTGATTTTCAGAGTTCTTATTCTGGAATGTTTGATTATTTTCTAAGAGTGTATTGGCATTTCATAATTGTATGTTTCAGGTCTTTGAATAACCTTTAGTTATTTGAAAGTAGCCACGAGTTATTCATCCTGCCTTCTCTTTCTTTAGTGACAGGAACGTGTGCTACTGTCATACAAGGGTTTACCTGCTTGACAGGCAGATGCAGAACCCTGAATTACATCCCTAGCCCCACTTCACATTTTTATTTTAACTTTATAAATGAAAATTTGACTATATCCAAAAACTTTGTGTATATGTACTATGAAATGCTATGAAGCAAGAGGTTAAATTTTGCTACTCTATTTAGGAACATGCTATGGTTCCTCCCATTCCACCCCCAGCCCTCCTCATGCAAAAGTAATCACTCTTTTGAAATTAAATTTTACCTTTTAGTTTGCTTCCTTTAAAAAAAGAGTATATTCTTAAATAGTATCTAATTTTGCCTTCTAAAATTGTTATAAAATGATATTAATTTATATGGACTCTTGTGTTACTTTTTTTTTCTCCATCAAACTTTTGCTTCTACAGTTTTTATTGTTAACTATAGCTTAGTTTGTTTTCACTTGTGTGAATAACGTACATGCTCAAAAGCAAAGGATCAGTAGGGTATGATTTTCTGACTTCCTATAACTGCAACCTGCATACACAGGCACACACATGTGCACACTTAATGTGCACCATAACCCATCCAAACAGTGGTATGGGTGGTAATATTTACTCTTTAAACTTTAGTTCATCCTGATGTTTTCCGCTTTCATTTGAAAATTGAGGATAGTGACCCCAATAATGATTCCATGTTCAGTGAGCTGAGTGACACTTAATGTGAAGGTGCCCTGCCGTACTAATGTAACTAGGAATGGAGTTGCGAAGTAATTTCTAACTAGTGTTTTCCCCTTCCACCTCTGATACTGTTAGCTTTTGTATTTTATGTATGCTTTTATCTACTTTTCTGTTAAATTTTTCTTTTGAGTCTCAGTTCTTCATAACCACCCAGATTACTTCCAGGCTAGATATTTCTAATAGTCCTTAGCCTCAGTTATTATTTTCTTATGAATTCATTAAGCTAAAAACTAACATATGATACTGTCCCCCTCCTTAAACACATTGTTCTATCTTAAAGGAGGTAAGATTCTTTTTTTACAAAATAATTTCCATTTAGTCTTTCACTGTTTCATTGGAAGAAGTAGTTTGGACCTTTTACTACTCTGTTCGACAATAGTCTTTTCACTCAGTGTGCTTCTAGTCCTTTTTCCGTATGCTACACTTTGTTAGGTCTCAGCTTTTTATTTATCCAAATCCTTTACACTTTTTAGGATTGAACTACCCCTGTGTGACTTCCAAATGACAGCTTTTCTTACTTCCATGCGCTGTCAGTCTATGAACTCACAGCATTTGGTTTTCTCTTTGTCCCCCCAAGTCCGTCCCTCGCTCTGCCCTCTCCCTCTGCCCTGTCCTCGGCCATCGGGCGGCTCCCTCCTCCTCGTCTCCTGAAGGAGGTCCAGGGTGCCGCCTGTGTTCCCTGTCACTGAAGGGTTAACTTCCTCCCTCGTTTGCTCTGTGTCTTTTTCTCTCTTAGCCCCTCTCTGTCTTCTCCACCTTTCCCTGCTCCTTTCTCCCGCCCCTGTCTGTTCTGGCCCTGTGGAGCTGTGTCTGTTTAGTCCGCACCTCTCCCCTCACTTGCTGCTGCTGAATGTGCACTTTGTAGCTTCTCCCCGCCACTCTCAGCCAGTCTGTCTGCTTCTTGCTCCCACTGTCCACTTCTTTTCTTTTTCTTTTCCTCACCTTCATCTTCCCTTTCTTTCACATCTTACTATCCTCCTTTTTATTCCTCTTGTCTTCTATTTTGAGTATTTTCTCATAAATAGACTGAAAAATGAATAAGAAACTGACTTTATCTTGAATGAACATTTTCCTAATATGGAAGATAGAAAATATATTTTGAAAAAAGTGCTTAGATACACGGTTGGAGCTGTTGAGTACCACAGAGGAGATGTGCTTATTGAGAGAGGAGGCAGCTTTCACCTAAGAGACTGAGAAGTTCACGGAGCCAAGGTCATTGACTAAACACTAGAGGAGTGAAGAAGAGTCAGGCCTGGAGAGCTTGGGAGGTGGGAGTCACTGAGAGGAAGGGGCCTCAGCGAAGACACACAGATGGCCACACTGTGGGAAAAGCTCAAGTTTGGTCCTCGTGGATGTGTGTGGCCTAGATGAGGAATAGCAGCGTGTAATGTAGCAGTTGAATCATGTATGATCATGTACTATCTCTTGTGTCCTTCTGTTGTTAGTTAAAAGTGAGTTCTTGGGCTGGGGATTTAGCTCAGTGGTTCAGGCACCTGCCTTGCAAGCTCAAGGTCCCTATCTCGATCCCTGGTAACCATACACCACCGTGTTGGGTGTTGATGGCTCATGCTACCAGCAATCAGTACCACACACCACAGTGCCGGGCTTGGTGGCTCACACCTGTAATCCCAGCACAGCACTCGGGAGCCAGAGGCAAGAGGATTGCCGTGAGTTTGAGGTTGGCTTGGGCTACATAGTGAGCTCAGGGCCAGCCTGAACTACAAAGCAAGACCCTGTCTCAAAAAAAAAAAAGAGTTCTCCTGTATCTAGGCTGCTAAGTTGTGAGCTCCTCAGCTGGACTGAAGAGTTTTACACTTCTTTCCTATGTCCTATTGAACTGTGCATGGTAGCTGCGTGTTAGATGTGTGTTGGCAGAAAGAAGGAGCAAGTGCACCATGATGTGGAGGTGTTACCTGAGGTGTCATGTGGTGTGAACACCACTGTCATCTCCAGCAAGAACCTTGGACTGGGTGAAATGGATGTCCAGTGAGGCACCCATGCCACGGTCGTTAAGTTACAATCTGAGGTCATCTCTTTAGGGTAGTTTGAGGTGTGGATTTTATTAGAATTTTTTGGATGCCACTTCAAAATTTTAATTGGGTTCCTAGAAAAACCTTACTTTTTTTTTTGTTTTTTAGTTTTTTGAGACAGGGTCTTGCTTCAGGGTGCTCCTGAATTTACTTTGTAATCCAGGATAGCCTCGAATTTACAGCAATCCTCCTGCCCTTCCCTCCAGAGTGCTGGGATTGCAGGCATGAGATACCATGCCTGGCATTATGGTGTATGGTACCAGAATCAAACTCAGGACCATGTGCTTGCAGGCAGTTGCCAGAACCACTGAGTTAAATCCCCAGCCTGGAAAAATTATTTTTGTGGTACTAGAAGGTTAAACTCAGGGTCTTTGCACTGAAGTATGATCCTGGCCCTTTTTATTTTTTAACGTGGAGAGGGTCTGGTTCAGTTGCCCAGGTTCCCAGAGTGCTGGAGTTATAGGCATGCACTGTCACACCTTCATTGCAAATCTGTTTTTTACAATAAGTTCTTAGCTAGGTTCAGATTACATCTCTAATCCCAGGTATGGGGGGAGTGAGGCAGGAGGATCTCTTTCTTGAGGCCAGCCTAAGAAATTTATTAAAACTTTTTCTCATATTCTCTCTCTCATATTCTTATATTTTCTCTCATTTATTAAAATAAATTCTTGTATACTTTAATTTTTTTTTTTCTTTTTGAGGCAGGGTTTC
Source organism: Petromus typicus (assembly GCA_004026965.1). Taxonomy (NCBI): domain Eukaryota; kingdom Metazoa; phylum Chordata; class Mammalia; order Rodentia; family Petromuridae; genus Petromus; species Petromus typicus. The sequence continues at coordinate 34,918 of PVIR01009156.1, read as the reverse complement.
GCTTTGTAGTTCAGGCTGGCCCTGAGCTCAGCCTTAAACTCCTATCACCACAATCCTCCTGCCTCTGCCTCCTGAGTGCTGGGATTACAGGCGTGAGCCACCAAGCCTGGCACTGCAGTATGTGGTACTGATTGCTGCTGGATGTGGAGATTCAGTGGTTATATGATTACCGAGGATCTAACCGGATCCTTGTGCTTGCAAGACAGGCACCGGAACCACTGAGCTAAATCCTCGCCACCCCCTATACTTTAAAATTTTCAGCACATTTTTTTGCTAATTTTCATAGAATTCTTTCCTTTCAAGAAATAGTGTTTTACTTGAGAGGCTGAGGCAGGAAGATCACTTGAATTGACAAGTTCAAGAGCACCTTGGAAGCATAGTGAGAATTCAGCTCACTATGAAGATAAAAAATTTTAGCTCTGTATATTTAGAAAACAAATGTTTTAGAACAATTGTCATAATTCAAAAGAGTGTAAATGAAGGGGGCCGGGGAATTAGCTCAGTGGTTCCGGCGCCTGTCTTGCAAGCGCAAGGGCCCGGGTTCGATTCCCCGGTAACCACATAACAATACTGGATGTGGAGACTCACGCCCAGCAGCAACCAGTACCACATACCACAGTGCCGGGCGTGGTGGCTCACGCCTGTAATCCCAGCACTCGGGAGGCAGAGGCAGGAGGATTGTGATGTGAGTTTGAGGCTGAGCTGAGGGCCAGCCTGAACCACAAAGCGAGACTCTGTCTCAAAAAAACCTAAAAAAAAAAAAAAAAGTGTAAATGAAAAGATTTAAAGAGTAGAAGCATTTGAGTGTGCCAGGTGAAAATAATCTTCCTTATTTAATGATATTATGATGTCTACTTTGAGTACTTAAAAAGGGGGATGAGGTTTAAAAAAAGAAAACCTGAACAATGAATAAGACAGGGAAATTACACAGTTTACTAGGTTCACATTTGAAACACTGAGACCAAAATAACCAACACAGCGCAGTTACATACAAGAGCCTATTAGTGCTGATAAACCTAGTTCAGCTGTTGGGGGAGCAGCACAGGGTGACAAACAGCTTCTCGGTCACAAAGGAGGCAGGAAATCTATCAAACTGGACAATAAAATTGCAATTGAGTTTCTCTGGCATTTTATAGCAGCTGCATGTGCCCTGATGTAACTCTGTACATGCTGTCTGACTCTGCAGCACTAGTTCTTTACACACCAGTCCTTTATGAAGAACCATGGTCTAGATGCGTGCTACTGCGATACACCGTAACTACAGAAATAAAATAATAAGCATCAAGTAAATACTGTGTACATGAAAAGTGATTAAAACCTTTTGAAATAGATTTTTAGAGGAAGGAAATTTATTTACCTAGTTGCTTCAGTGCTGCCCTTAACTTTACTAAGTGGTGATGCGAGGAGCCTCAGTGCATGATTTGTTAATTTCATTTTGAAAACGGGTATCAAGTTTTAAAATTTTGAAAGAATGACCATAGCAGTATTCAGATAAATTACTTTGTAAAAATCTTACATGAAAGCCCTTTAAATCAACGAAGAAAATCCAGAAAAAGAAATAAAGCTAAAAAACTTACATGAAAATAAAATTAAAAGTGAAAACTATAAAATATTTGTTTACCCTCTCAAAGTAATGCTTCAGCATTTATTTTTCAAAGTATACTTTTCACAGTAAAAAATGGCAAATCTAATTTTGATCAGGGTGTAACACTTTGGAAATAACAGTATTTAGGACCAGGGATGCAACTTGATGGTTAGCCTGCCTGGCGAGTGCAAAGTCCCGAGTTCAATCCCTGTACAAAGAAAAACCAAACCAACCTCCCTACCCACCCAAAACCAAAACAACAACAATGACAAACAGCATTTATACCATTTAAAAAATGTAATCATATTGAGTCACAGAGTGTTACATGTCCAACAGTAGACAGAAGTGACTTCTCCTTTATTCAGCTGTTTTTTCTCAGCAATTTTAAGATAATGTTTACCAAAAGTCATTAGAGTACAGAAAAATGCAAACTAAGTGAAACTATGCACACAGAACCTAGAGGCTCCTATAGACCTTTTCTGTATATATTGAGTGTAAAAACCAAGAGATTTCAGATTCTACCAAAGATTTGTACTAACAGTTCCTTTAACGCTGTCTGCCCTGAACATATTCTCTGAGGAAGACAAAACAATTACTTTTCGTAATAAAAAAGAACTTACTAAGGGATAATAGAATGTGGTCCATATTCAATATTTTCACAATCTCTGTATCTCCATAATGATTTCTAAAAAGTACAGTATATTAGGTTCATATCAAAAAAATTTCAATAGCTACAGCATTCCCGTACTTCATGGATTCTTAGCATTTTATACTTGCATATGCATGCATATACATACAAAAATGAGAACCCCCCATTATTCAGACATCAAGGTATAACTTAATATTAACATTTTTGGGATAAGTCCTTACAATCTTCAGTTCTGTTCATAAATGTATGCATCTGTACAAGACTTTCTTTCAAAAATGTGATCATATCTATGCTGTTTCACAATCATATTTCATTTAATGATATTATTACATGAATTGTAATTGCTGCATATTATTTGGCCTTTGTAAATGCTATTACAGAGAAGAAAAGTTATAAGCAAAAGCTTTGGGTTTAGTATAACAAGAGTGCTATCAGACTGCTCAGAATTCTAAAAGAGAGTGATAACATAAACTTTTTATATTCTGGAAAATTCTCCATTTCATTTGGAAAAATTGGTGGAAATGATATTTTTAAAATCTTGATTTATGTCATAACGTAGTATGTGTACATTGTACTTTAAGTCTTTCTTCTTGAACATTGGTAATTCTTTTCCTATATTTATAGTTCTTATTTTGTGGGATAAATACTCATGTGTAATTTTAAGAGTCTTGACATTTTAAAAAATATTAGACATTTCTAAATTGCTTTCTAAAATTTTTCATTAGCTCTATGTTCTAGATTTGCGTGAGAGTATCTATTAGACTATTCTTAAGCTAAAATTGGTTAGTATTACTTTTAAGAGAGATTTGCAAGCTATTTTCTGTATTATTTTATGTAATTGTTCTTTTAACTTTGTCTGTATACAATGAGGATAATATTGCTAATCTTTTGGAGTTGCTCTTAGTAATGCCAGATGCTTACATCAGCATACGTAAAGCACTCAGTATATCCCAAGTTTTGTTTAAATGTTTGAGGAGAGATATAACTTGACTGCCCTATAAAAATGAGCTTTATCTTAATATATTTTTGAATATATTGTTGAGCAGTTACTAACTACATAGGAATTCTCTTGCTTTAAAGAAATTTGAGCACAAATTTGATTTTTTCTTTTAATTAAATCTAGACTGTTTCCATGTGCTAATATGATACTTATCGAGATTCAGAAAATACTAACATGGCAGAAATGCTTTCCTTATATAGTTCTTATTTGTGAGGGGAAGTGCTGCTTATAAAGCATTTCATGAAAGAAGAAAGTGTATTTTTATAGTTACTATTTTTGCTTATTAGAAAAGGTGAACTTGAGAGTAAAACTGTTAACCTTGCTGTTATAGGGAAGGATAAAATCCATTTTTCTTTTATGTCTTAGGCCCATTGACTGGGCCACTGGACATTAGACTGACAAAAGATGAATTAACAAGCAAGCCCAACTCAATTTATATAATATAAGTTCTTACTTTTTCATAAGGAAGTAATTGAGAACGAAACAAATCATTATAACTGCTCTTTTTGTCTGAGGTTAGCTGAAGAATGGAAGGTAATGGAAAAATCAACATTTTAGAACACTGAAATCAACAGCATAGAACACTGAAGTCAGATGAGCGAACTGGGGGGAATTTAGCAAGATCCATTTATGTAGATTGTTCTGCATGTCTCATTTTCTTAAATAAAGTGCTGCCTTTTCTCACGGTATAGGAAGGACACCTCTCCTAGGAGTGTCTTACAACTTGCTTCTAGAATGAAGGATAGAGAAGTTCAGAAGGTCCTCCTGTGAGTGCTCGAATCACTCAGCTTAAATATTAGTAAATATTATTATTAATATCAGTAAATAATATTATATTATTTACTATAGAGTAGTATGGTCTGAACCCTGTCAGTGACAGGTGACAGGTGTCTTGACAAACACCTTTGTTGTCAAGAAACAAATACCATCTTCCAACCTTCTCTGGAGGTTGAAGGTCACAAATTCCAGGCCAGTCTTGGGAATTTAGGAAGACCTTATGTCAAAGAAAGATGATGGGCGTGGGATAGAGATGGGATTCATTCATAGAGCCGTTACCTAGTTTGTTAGGGTCTTGAGTCCAGTACCTCGTGTGCTTCAGTACCCCCCAGAGTTCCTCAGCCCCTCAAGTCCCCCGGACTCTACATAATTCCACAAGGAATTCCTACTACTAAAAAAAAAAAACAAAAAAAATTACAGTTCCATAAGGGCAGTAAAAAGGTAAATGATAAATTTGGAGAAAATATTTAGGACCAAAGTAAAGATGATATTCCTAATTAAAAACTAATAGGAAAAGACAGTAAAATAGAAGAATGCACAAAAGACATGACTCAATATTCCACAAAAAATAAGCAAAAAAGATACATAAAAAACCCCTGAGGGCCGGGGAGTTAGCTCAGTGGTTCCGGCGCCTGTCTTGCAAGCGCAAGGACCCGGGTTCAATTCCCCGGTAACCACATAACAATACACCCAGCAGCAACCAGTACCACATACCACATTGCCGGGCGTGGTGGCTCACGCCTGTAATCCCAGCACTCGGGAGGCAGAGGCAGGAGGATTGCTGTGATGTGAGTTTGAGGCTGAGCTCGGGGCCAGCCTGAACCACAAAGCGAGACCTTGTCTCAAAAAACCTAAAAAAACCCCCTGAACCTAATCATTGTAATGAATTGCATATTAAAGCTATTTTCAATAGTTCACCAGTAAGAATTAAGTGAAGAAAGTGAGAAACATTGTAAGTATATATGAGTAGAAGGAAAGAGGAAGATAGTTTACATTTGTGTATATGTGCAAAAACGTAACCTGGAAAGGATACACAGCAATTTCGTAGCTCTTTAGTTTTCTGATTGTTGGCAGAATGTTCGCAGACATTCACTGATGCTTACACTTTTATATTTGAACTATGTGACTAGGGAAAGACTTGTAAGAAAAATTGTACACTTGTTGAGACATCATGAGATTAGTACAAGATGAGGTTATCCTAGTCACTGGAATTCCTGCATGTGCATTTTTAATTTCTTCTGTAAGGGCAGCAGTGAAGTGGAATTTCTGAGATACATGACACCCTGTAGGGTCACTTATATGAATATCTTACTACTTTTCTTTTCCAGAAGGTGCATACATTTTTGGTAGACTCTGTGTATACATATATATTTTTATATTTAGCACATAAATTAATGTATAGTGCTTATTGTATTGCTCGTTTTTCTTATGGAATTGTTTCTTTCTTGATTGAATTTATAATGGTATGTTCATAATTCTCTGGTTTTCTTGGGATTGCTTACATCTTACATCTGATACACTGTGTCTCCAAAAAGCTTCATTAAGGCAGCGTTTAGCTTTGAATCGGGAGTATCTAGATAAGTAGCCTATATGCTTTGTATAAAATAAATTAGTATTTGGAAGTCAGCTTGCTCTTGTGTCTGTTGCCTTTTATGCTGGTTGGTGCAGGCTGTTGCATCATTCTCTGTGAGAGACCTCTTGTGTGGCGGTAATTATTTTGACCTCTGTGCTTCGTATTTCATATGGAGTCAGCTGTTTTTAAATATTATTTCTTATTTCTTAACTATGGAAAAGATTGGTGCTTTAAGGACTACAAAGTAAAATGTCATAGCTGATATTTTATACAAAGACAGCATACCATGAAAAAGATAAATTTGCTTGAAAAGAAAATGAGCTATCAAACATTGCCTACGATTTAAAGAAGTCTAAATTTTTTAGGTTAAATATCTGGAATAGATGGGTTAAAGAGATAATATTAATTTCTTGATGTATGATACTCATCTTTTATCTTAAATTTGAATGCCAATTAAGTCAAAAGTAATGGCAAAACAAATGTGGTCATTAGATTATAGATATCTCTAACTAGTAGCTTATAGAAGTGCTTTCCAAACATTACAAACAGCTATAGATTAACTATCACATGCTTGTAAAGATTGATGACTAGTCTTTTAGCTGTGTAATTTAGGACAATATCTTGTAACTAATGGAGACTTATCAGTTATGAAGTCACAAATACTTAAAGGAAAATAATGTAAAAAAGATAACAACAATAATAATTGTTCAATTGCCATTAAAACCCTCCCATTCAAATGAAGCTATATCCCCAGACCTATTTTAATTTTTAATTTTGAGACAGTGTCTTGTCAAATTGTACAGACTGGGCTTGAAGTTGCACTTTTCCTGTCCAGGGCTCTGTATGGCTATGTGCCACTGGGCCTAGATCTGCCAGTCAGCTTTTAGACTATTGGAGTAAATTTAAGGAAAATTTAAAAACTAACCAACTTTGAAATTTTAAACGCATTTCAAGTTCTGAATTCTCTCCAACTTGTGATTTTATATGCAGTCTTACTATTAATCATAGATGATAATACAATATTTGCAGATACTTGGGGTCTCAGAAACCTTGGTTCACACACACTTTGTGAAGAAAGCACTGGATTATGTACCTCACAGAAAGAATAAAAGAAAAAGTTTTGAGATACAGGAAATAGTAGAAGCTATGTAGGAAACACATGGAAGGGGCCCCTCGCTGTAGTGAAGGGGAATACGGGCCAGCAGCTGTGTAGCAGACGTACAGTATACTCCATCTAGATTGGAAGAGTTTGACTCAAGATATGGTTTTGAGGCTGTTAGCACTGAAATGTCACCACCTTGGTAACTTTTTTTTTTTTAATCTGAGGACAAATTACAAGTTAATTGGGCCAATATTTTTATGAGTACTTGACCTATCTCTTTTCTCGTCCTCTTGTCATTTTCTTACTCAAGTCAGTATACTGTTTTGACCAGTTTCTTAGATAGAGTTTGACTTTGGAGATTTTAGAATTGAAAACTCTAGTCTTATTTCCTAGACTTTGTTTGTGGAAGTGCACATTGCTTGACTTGCAATACCCGCATGGACACTCCAATTCTCTTATTTCTTCATTTTCTGTTTCCTAATGGTCTTGCCTACAGTCTGCCTAGAAATAGCCACCACTTGCCCTCCCTGCCTCTTTCTCTCCCTCTTTCCTTCCTTCTGTCCCTCCCTGTATCCTTCCCTTCCTCCCCCTTCTCTTTGTCTGCCTTGTCTTTTATTCTTGTTGTTTTCAAATGCAACTGAGAGGCTTTCTGCAGCCATCCCAGTGAAGCACGCTGTCACCTAGTCAAGAAGTCCTCTGCAGTTATTCTCCCTGCCCCTTTTTTCTCCCAGTGGTGTTCTTACTGCTTGACATTGTCTTCCTCATGCATCTTTGCTTTTCTGCCTCCTCCATTAGAATATAAGCTCCATTAAAGCAGGAAGTGTTGTGTTGTGTTGTTCATCACACAGTGTCTGACATGCTGTAGGTGTTCAGTGCATTTTGGTTGAGTGAATATTGAGGAAGTAAGTAACATAACCTATTTCGAAGAATTGATAGTTAAAATAAGTAACCCATTTTTTTCCTGGAGTGTTATTGCACCCTGGTGATCCCAGCACTCTGGAAAGCTGAGGAGGAAGATTGCAAGTTTGAGTCCCTTGTACAGCTTAGTGAACTCCCTCCTTGTACAGGGAGTTCGATCCTCAGTACTGCAAACTAAACAAAATAAAAACCACTTCAAAAAATATTAGTATAAGATCTTGAAAGTTTATTACTGTTGCTGTGTCGTTTTACTGCACAGTAAGGAACATATACATTTGTTTTCCAGCTATTAAAAACTAAGTATTTATAGTTAGGAATTCCTTTACAGTTAGGAAAAATATTTGGGAATATTACTAGGAAGATGTCAATTTCCTAAATATTTTCATTGTTAGCTGTATCACATTATGGCTTGGATATTATACATGGTGTAAGTAAAGACTAGCTAAGAGCTACAAAAGGAAAGTTTTGCATTGTGTATTACTAATACTTCGGTTTGCCTTCTACTCATGTAACTCAAAAAGGTCCTGGAGCTTTGTGTGTTAAAAATTAGCTTTTCTTTTATTATTATTTACAATCCTCCCCTGTTATAGTTTAATGAAGCTCTATTGGATTATTGTTGACTTTACCATATATATAATAATAATATATAGTGATAAAATAGATTATAGCAAGAAACAATTTTAAAAAGCAGTAATAAATTACAGTTATCCTGTGCTTTTTTGCATGTGGTGTTATTTTTTTGAGAGGGAAACTGGGGAGTGGAAGTTTGTTTCCATTGAGATGCAAGTGGAGATGACACAGTGGTATCTGTAAGGCAGTCATTCTTGAAGAGCTTAAAAAATGATACATCTTATGACATCACCATCACATTACTTTGTTTTTACTTTTCTACTGTTCAGTTTTTTTCCTACTTTAGTAAAATCAAAGCATAATATGGGAATATTCCAAGTGCTAGGTACGTAGTAGTTGCATGTGAGTGGAATATGTGGATACACAGGTGAGAGACTGGCAACTCTCAGACTGTTTGTGACCAGTTCATCTTTTGAAAATTGTGGTTGACTTTTGGGGGAAGGTTTGAGTGTTTTTCTCATTACTAAAAGAGTTTGTATTATTAATTTATTAAGAGAAAGATTTTTGGAGAGCTGCTATAATGAACATAATTAATTGATTTTTAAAAATGAATGGATCATGAGAAATGATCTGCCTTGTACTCTAGGCAGTACAGGGCATATCCAGAGCACAGTGCTCTTGCCACTGGTACTTACTTATGTCTTTATGGGAGTTATAGATGCCCAGAAGAAGGATGCAGTCTTTCCCCATGCATCTTTGTGAACAGCTAATTCTGTTCTTTTTGTGATCTCATGCTCTGGTGCCTGTTATCATTAAAATCATTTTACTGAAAAGAACGATATTACAGGAAGTTTAATTTATAAATACTTTGTTATAAATTTGAAATATAATAATATATTTGAGTTTATATTCTGAATGCTGTGCTTATTTTTATGTATATTTTAACTGACTATACATTTTTATCTAGGTCACTTTTGAAATACACAAAGAAAACCTTGCCAGTCTCTTTAGGGAACAGCAAGGAAGAGCTGATGAAGATATCGGCCCATGTTCTTCAAGTCCGGTCCCTGAAGTCACTGGCAGTAGCAGGGATGTTGATGAGTCAGTGGGATCCCAGCAGTCAGACACGAAGGATTCCTCAGTCTCTTACTTCACTAGAAATAGTGATGATAACTCAAGTATTGGAAAGACAAGTTCAATAGAATCTACATCCAACATTAAATTGCAAATGCATAATACAGCCAATGAGGAAGGGCAAACTGAGCAAGAAAATCAAGAGTCAGTAGATGAGGTTACTCTGGAAGAAACACTGACAAATGACACAAAGAATGCAGGTGATCTAGAAACATCTTCCGAGGTAGGAGAGCCTGTGTCTGTTTACTCTAATTCTTTAAAAACTGCCAGCAAAGATGCAGCTGAAGTAAATGCTTCTGTAACTTCACCTTCTGAGGAGGATGCTTCAGAGATGCCAGAGTTACTGGAAAAGTCTGTAGTAGAGGAAGAGGAGGAAGATGATTATGTGGAACTGAAGGTAGAAGGTAGTCCCAGTGAGGTATCCAGTCTGCCTACAGAGCTCCACAGTAATGGGTTGTCTCCAGCTGCTTCTGAAGCCAGTGAGAGATCAGACATGCTTAGGAGTGACCACCAATTAGTATTTCAAGAGGAACAACCTATTACGACAAAGCAAAGTGATACTGAAACTAAAAACTCTAAAGATTCTGGATTCCTGACTGTGGTCCCATCAGGATCTTCAGGTGCCTCATGTGAAGCTACTCTTCCTGCAGCAACTGTACAGCCAGAGATTTGTGAGATGCTGGAAGAAGGGAAGCAAACATCTAATCTAGCTGGAGAAACCAAATCAGTTAGTGATTCTCATGATAGTACCTCTGAGACTCCTGCTACTTCTGAACAAAAGATTGTTAAGTTGGACGTCTCCAGTGTTGCTACAGACACCGAGAAACTAGAATTAAAGGCCAGTGCAAATATGGAGGCTGCTCACCCTCCTCGACCTTTGCCTGAGGTAATTGTGTGTGTCATCTTCTTGATAAGGATTTGTACTACATTTAGTCAGTGCAGGTGTATATTCTTACATTTTATTCTATTTTGAACTTGGTTCCTATCTTATTTGCGTTTATATAAATGCAGTGAATGCAAAGATTATATCGTGCATTGTTAGCAGTACTGTATTTGGTGGTAACTATGAACTCTCTTCTCTCTGTCTCTGTCCATTGATACTGAGGAGTGAATTCAAGGCCTCACATCTGTGAGGCAAATGCTACACCACTGAGTTATATCCCCAGCACAGTATGAGTTTATTAAATGGCAGCTGCTACTATTATTTTCTTTTTTACCATAGCGTCACAAAAAGTGATCAAGTTCAAGCTTCAGAGATGGTGTAATTTTAGTTTATAAATCAAATATTGGAAACATTTACATTTCACTCTTTATTTGATAATCTAATTATTGCACATTAGCTTTCCAATAAACTCTTAAGAGTATGTCCCTCCAATGTATTCTTTTAGTTGCAAAGTTCACGGCTGAACTTGTGTCCTGAGATTTGTCAGCAAGGAGAGAGCCTGTGTGTGATCTGAAGGCACAGTTTATCCTTTGCCAGTATCTTAGGAAGATGCCTGAGACAACAGTAGGGTGCAAGATACCACCTCCTACTTCATCTGCTCATAGTCTCTCTTCCCTCATTCCACTTTTTCCATAGTTGGTGTGTTCTTTATTATATTGTTCTTTATTTATTCTTCATACTTGCCATTTTATAATTTAGCTTGGATTACAAATTTCATTTCATAGTGAGATTCAAAACTGAGAAATGCTGGATTCCTTTATATATGCTGTATAATGATAGTACTTATGTGGCTCCAATTTGAGTACTGTTGTATTGTGATCATCATTTTCAATAAATACTTCAATAAGCTTCAGGTGTATTAAAATTTTAATGTTATTACTCATTGATACTTTTTTCGCTATCTTACTTGGTTCTTCAGTGTTTTAAAATTTGTGTATTTATTATGTGAAATGCGTAAGAATTACTAAATTATTTGCTCCACTAATACCTTTCTCTAAAGTTGAATATATTTTTATTACTCTCAATGTTTTCGATATTAGATTTCAAGGCAGCAGGAGCAGCCGGGACATGGAACAGCAGCAGATGGAGCTGATGGACAGAGGAGGGATTCCAGATCCACTATGTTTCGTATTCCGGAATTCAAGTGGTCTCAGATGCACCAGCGTTTGCTCACTGATCTCTTATTTTCCATAGAAACAGACATACAGATGTGGAGAAGGTTTGTCCATATGTTTATTATGAGAGATGTGTGTGCCTCTTGGTCTTTGTATTTAAAGAAATATATATATACATTTTAAGTTATTTTCAGACCTTATATTTGCATTTGATTGAAAAAAGTAGAATACACATTCTGTAGAAGGTTTGATTGAGTTAATTTTTACTCTCCATTATAAGAATCCCTATCTGGTTGACAAAACTAAAGAATCAATATTTTTCTTCTCTTCTCTTTTTCTTTCTTTCTCTTCTTAAGATTTCCTATAGTATATTTTACAGGATGCAATTTGTCAGAAGGTAGGTATAGCAAGAGAGGATATTAGTAAAAACACTAAAAGATTCTTGAGATTTAAGCATTATCTATGTCTGTTGCATAAGAAAGCCATATATTTCAGATTCCTTTCCATTTTGTGATTTATAATTTTAAAAGGGCCTAGTCTATTTATTTGTACTGACTCTTACTCTATTTAAAAGCACTTTATGACCTTATCTATAAAATGTTGGAAGATGCATTTTTAATATCCTATTTGACACATAATAATTATTGCCACTTGACTTCTCAGGAAAGATAATTTTATTCAATTTTAAAATCAGATATGATATGAGTAGTGCTTAGTTTCAGCATGGAAGGAGGGCATAGACAGTAACTGCTGGCATAGAATAGCCCACTTCTTCTGAGAAAGTAGACACCCTCCAACTACTCGCTATGTCATTTTCAAGATGTTTTCAAGATGAATCAAAAGCACCTTCTTATCCACTCTCCCCTAAAGTAGGCAAACTGTGATTTCCTTTTCCTTAGCCATATCAGTAAACATCATTTATCTTTGGATAGCCATTCAACAAAGACGGTTATGGACTTCGTGAATAGCAGTGATAATGTCATCTTTGTCCACAACACAATTCATCTCATCTCTCAAGTGATGGACAATATGGTCATGGCTTGTGGGGGAATCCTGCCTTTGCTATCAGCTGCCACATCAGCTACGGTAAGGACTTAAGTACTGTATACAATTGGTGTGGGAACATAAGTGTTCTGCATCCCTATTGATTGAAACCATCAATGCAGTGGCTACCCTGCATCATAGTGACTGTCAGGAGCCACAGAATCTTTTTCAGTTATTCATAAGAATTTTAGGATGCTTGAGGAATGAAAACTAAAAAGAATATTGATTTCTTAGGAGTGAGTCAGCTAGTGAAGAGTATGATTAACAGTATTTCCTCTGAATGTTCCCATTGCCTTCATTTTTAGATAAAGTACGTAAATCACTCCCTTGTATTAGATATCTGAAATCTTGACTTTTTATGATACTTAGCTATTTGAGGACTAAATTTGGTACAATTAGATTTTTATTAAACTGCATCTAAATGCCATACTTTATTCCTTGCAGCATGAGTTGGAGACTATTGAACCTACTCAAGGTCTTTCAGTAGAAGCCTCTGTGACATTTTTGCAGAGGTTAATTAGCCTAGTGGATGTGCTTATATTTGCAAGTTCTCTTGGCTTTACTGAAATTGAAGCTGAAAAAAATATGTCATCTGGAGGAATTTTGCGACAGTGTCTCCGACTAGGTGAGCTGTTAAAATCATTAGTTCGGAATTTTTAGGAATTTAGCATCTTCAGTGATCCATGTGTTAAACTGAAAGCAGTTTTTCTTCTTTAAGGGAAAGATCATGTGCTGGTGAAGTTAGCATATATGTACATTTTAGTGAATTGTGCATAGTAGTCGTTAGCACACTGGGGAACAGGAAAGATCTACTCTCAAAAATCTACTAGGATTATTCTGGCCGGCATATACTTTTCTCCTCCCTCAGTCCATTTTGCCTAAGGTAGTGGTCCTCAATGTTTGCTACTCAACCCAATGTACATGGATAGTATATGTCTGCAGTGAGACATAACTTGTCTCCCCAGCTCCCTGTGGTGCTGGTTCCTCTTGTCTTACACCTGAGTACCAAAGTTCTAAATGGCACCATTCAATACAACCTTTATTTAAAAAAGTTTAGGTATATTTTAAAGTAATTAACGAAATCATTCTGTTCTCCTGGAAGCAGGTCTTGACTAAAAGTAAAAATATACAGTTTCAGTATTAACTGTACTTTCTTAGATGAAGAAAAATTTTTTTTTCTTTGCACATATTTTCTCTAGTTGTACTACTGAGACTTTGTTAGACTTACATGGAGAATAGATGGTGAGGTGGGTATATCTAAGAAGTGGAAGCAAATCCTTAGAAACGGTAGCCTTGTGAAGACAGATCAGAAATAAGGTACCTGTGAAAATATGGTATCAGGGCCAGGGATTTAGCTCAGCGGTTTCAGCGCCTGTCTTGCAAGCACAAGGACCCGGGTTCGATCCTTGGTAATCATTTACAGTACTGGGCGTGGAGACTCATGCCCAGCAGCAACCAGTACCACATACCACAGTGCCGGGCGTGGTGGCTCACGCCTGTAATCCCAGCATTCGGGAGGCAGAGGCAGGAGGATTGCTGTGATGTGAGTTGGAGGCTGAGCTCAGGGCCAGCCTGAACCACAAAGTGAGACCCTGTCTCAAAAAAACCTTAAAAAAAAAAAAAGGTGTTTTCTTTAAAAAATAAAATAAAGCATTACTCTGCCATAAAGAATGATGTTTGAGTCATTTATACTCAAATGGACATACCTTGAGGACACATTCATGAATAGGTCACAGATATGTAAATACCATATCTCTTCTCTGGTATGAGAATCTGAGGATGTAAATGAGTTCTAGAATGCATGATAGACATTATGAAATAGAAAATGTTGAAGGGGAAAGAGGGAAAAGTAATGAGAAAGAAAAAATATTATCTTAAAAAAAGCACATGTATATAGAGGGTAGAAGACGTTGTAGGGTGGATAGGGGAATAGGTAAAAATTAGAATTCGTATCATATATTGGTACAAATATCCAATGCTGATTGTGATCATGATGTGTATATAAAATGTTCCAGTAAAGAATTCAGTTAAAAAAAGAAAAAGGGAACTGAATGGAACTGTGTTTACCTATGAATTCCTTAGGCCTCAGAAAAACTGTTCTTAAAGTGTAAAGGATAATTTTAGCTTCCTCAAGAAATTTCTGTTGTGCTGGTGAAACAATGATACAAATTTAGAATACAAAAATACTGATTTTATTGGTACATTTTATAAATATTTATTGCTCTCTTTTGACACCTGTACTTTTGATTCTGAATTCTTATACCTGCTAATTATAGAGTAAGCTGGTGGTATTTAACCTTCTCTACTCAAGTTTGCTGTTTTATCCTTAATTTCTCTCCTACTCTTCATCATGTCAAATATCTGGAGCATTACAGATTTTGTTGAGAATTGAGATAGTTATATAGCATAAAATAATTCTTAATCAGGTATGCTTGTCAGGTATGGCAGGTATGCTAATTTGTCATTTAGACTTTAAAATTAACTTGTAAATTATCTGAGTAACTGCTTGTTTGGTGTGGGCTTTAGAGAAGAAATTGTGGAGCACATATTCATCAAGACCTTTTTCTGTTCCCCTTCTTCCGAGCAGTTTTAGTGAAAGCCAGTAAATGTGGGGCCCTAGAGTGTGTCCCAGTGATGCTGGGGGCTCTCTGTCAGTTTCTGGTGCTCTCATGCTGTAATGTGCAGTGTGAGAAAAATGTGGAAATTTTAGTTTAGCTGTTCTACTTTAATGAAGGTAGGGAAGATTCTTATCTTACATTAGTTCATAGAATGTGATTTGCTCTCTGTTTTCTTTGTTTTTGGTACCAGGAATCAAACTTGACCTCACGCTTGCCCCGTAGCAGCTCAGTGCTGCTGAGCTATATCCCCAGCCTGTTTTCTTCTGCTATTCTTTTAATTCTTTTCTTCATTATGCTTTTCTTGATAAAAGGTTGACCCAGCCAACCTGGGTGAGATCTGTGAAACAGTTAAGATTCCTTAACTAAGCTGGGATTTAGCTTAGTGATAAAAGAGTTGCCTAGCATGTACCTAGTTGACCTTGGGCCAGTCTCCAGTATAAGTCCCCATTCCCCCCAAAAGATTCTCAACCTGATGTCCTTTTGGCTGATCCTACAGGTAGAGAGCACTGAACTATACCACCTCCCTAGGCCTTAACTGGATCTTAAAAGGGAACAGAGAGAGACAACAAAGACTAGTTGATAGTCTAGGGTCATTTTAGGAATTTGCTGACAGTAATCTACTATACACAAAATGAAATGCAAAACTTACTGCGTAGGTGGTTCACATCTGCTCTGAAATCTTAAATACTCTACTCTTCTTTCCCAATGTGCCTTCTCCTGCTGTCCAGTGTGTGCAGTGGCCGTGAGGAACTGCTTGGAGTGTCAGCAGCATTCCCAGCTGAAAGCTAGGGGAGACTCTGCCAAAGGCCTGAAGACGCTGCCAGGCCTGGTTCCCATGGGGAAATCTGCGGTGAAGGTAGGCATGTGGCATCATCAGTTTCCAAAAAGCGTACTCATATTTCACAATTAAGATTTTAAATTAATTTTTTCATTTCAACATTAAGTTAAATAAAACTGACAGATATACTAAAATAGTTATTTTAATTCTGTGGACTTAACATTTAAATGTTTGTGCTTAAATATACACTAAAGATTTGCTTATACTTAATCTTGTCTGCTTTTCCAAATGTTTACTTTTCTTGTTTCTGTGATACCTTTTCCTTCATATATCAGTTTTTTCCCCACAAAACTCCTTCTATACTTACTGCTTCCTCCCATTTGAGAAAAAAACATTTGGGAAAAAAACTAGATAGGGAAATATTACAGCATGAATTTGTTTTATGGACTGTTGTGCTTATTTAAAAAAATTAGTGATACATATTTATTTGTTTGTTTTTTCTTTAAACAGAGTCCAGTGGACATTATGACTGGTAGTTTATCTCCAGTGAGAGATCTTGACAGGCTCTTGCAAGACATGGATATCAACAGGCTCAGAGCTGTTGTTTTCAGAGACATAGTAAGTTAAAATGTTTCTCTTCAGTACTCTAAGCTGATACATATTTACTCCTGGGTCCAAAGTACTGAAAGCAAAGAATCTTTGTACTGTACTATAGTCTCCTAGAGAAGAGAAGGCCTGCAAGCCAGTACTTTTGAAAATGATCTTAGAATTTTATACTATTAGAATTATTACACAAATCAAGTTAGTAATAATACTGAAGGACACCATGGTATTATTACCTAGTAAGCTTTGCCTATGGCTAGTATGTTCAACAAATACTTGCATTGCATACAGTTTTTGAAAAATCTGGTTACCTGTAGGGTGTGAACACCTTGTTCAACCTGATATTGTTAGTAGATGGGAGAGAGCCAGGATCCAAACCCAGGAGCTTTACCGCCACAGTCTTTGATCTGAAAGTGGTGAAATGGTCAATTTCTTAACAGAGTATTATGTTACTGAATATTAAGTATTTTTCCCCCTCACAACTGTATCAGTGGGACAAAAAGGTTCAGGATAGAATGCTTCATTCAGTTGGTGTTTTTTCATTTTTAAAGATTAAAAAATAGTTTTGTTTTAACGTTTGATACAGAATATGGCCAGTTTTTCATGTGGAAAGTTTAAAACTATATGGGAAGTATAAAGATGAAGATAGAAATCCTGCTGGGAATGGTGGTGCATACTTGTGATCTTAGCACTGAGACAAGAGGATCACTGTTAGTCTGAGGCCAGCCTGTGCTATGTAGCGAGTTCAAGGCCAGCCTGAACTACACAGTGAGACCTTGTCTTATTGCATGACTCCCAAAAATAAAATAAAATAAAAATTACTTACACTGTTACTCATCAGCATTGGAAACATTATCATTTGTACTTAAAGAACATTTACCATGTACTTAAAACTCTAAATAAATATTGCATGTATCTTTCCTACATATTTATAAACTGAGTATTGATTTCTTCCTCTAATATTTTAGTCCTCTCCTGCTTTTTTTATTTGTTGGTTTTTCTGCACAATACTAGGGATTGAATTCAGGATCTTGTGCTAGGCAGGTGGGGTACCACTGAGCTGCATCTCTGGCCCTCTCCCATGTACTTGACTGGGTCATTTATATGTGTATTGAATTTCAAGTATTATGAGTGCCAAGTACTAGAACACTGGATACTCTTTATGCATCATCTCATTTAATTCTCATAATTATCCTATGAGGAAGATAGCAAGAAGTTTGATTTTGTTTTTAAGATCACTAAATTAGTATGAGAAAGGGGTTAAGGACCTAGGGAATTTTTTGAATAAATAAAAATTTAGCTATAATTTATAATCCATAACTGATAAGATATTAAGACTGTGTAAATTAATTTTCTACATTTTTAATTTTGATATTATTACATGCAGTTATAACACAAGGAAGAGAAATCCGCTTATGTCTCCAGAGAAGGAATGGTTAATAAAAGAGGAATACCAACATTCATGTTTTAAATGAGAACTAAGAAATTATATACATGATTAGAATTTACATACATGATTAGACAAAATACCATAAATTTTGTCAGATTACAAATATACCTGAGAATTGCCTTAAGTAGATATGATAAGCAAAAGCCACTTTTTTTTGTTGACTCTGGGAATCCAGCTCGGGCCCTTGTGCTTGGAAAGTAGGCACAGTACCACTGAGCTGAATCATTGGACTGCTGATATTTTTTTTTCTGAAATAGATGGTATCTTAAACGTTTGCCACTAGTTATTTACTATTAACTTTTAGTCTCATTTGTATCATTAGTTCTTATTTGTTTATCTTCAGGGCAACAACACTTAGGGCCTTGGCGTGTGACATAAGTTCTCCATCATTAAGCTACAAGCACTAGCTCTCTGTTTTCTTATCCTAACCTTACCTGCTACTTGAGTTGCCTTCAGTTTTCAGGATCTGATGGACACATGGAATGTTTTGTTTAAATTTTTAAAAGTCAAGCCCTTTTGGAAGTTACCAGTAAGTGTGTCGAATCCTTTTGAGCCTGGGGAGTTGGATGAGATGCACAGGTGTTTGGTGTATACAGTGATGATGCGGCAGAGCTGGGGACCCCTGGTGCCTTTCTCCTTGTGCATACCCTGGAATTTCAGTCCTGGCCATGGATTCTAAACTCTACTGCTTAAAATGCTCTTAATTCTTTTGGTGTCCTACTCTATATCTGATAGTCCCGCTAATTTTCTCCTGGGTATTTTTTTTAAACACAACTATAACTGGTGATATTTTATATATTTAAATTTTTATAGTTAGAAAAAGTTATTCCCATGTAGCTGTAATTACTATGTTATTCTTTAAATTCTGTTAGCATATTGTTTAAGATTGATTTAATTTATTAGGAAGAGAGAGAATCTTGTTATGCAGTTCAGTCTGGTCTTGAACTCACAGTGCTCCTCCTGCCTCAGCCTCTAAAGTGCTGAGATTACAATTGTGTGCCATCGTTACTGATTGTTACTTAATTTTAAAGTATGAACCAGGTCTTCTTTTAACAGTGACAAGCACTACTATTTTTATTTCTTCACAGGAGGATAGCAAACAGGCTCAGTTCTTAGCTTTGGCTGTTGTATACTTTATCTCCGTTCTTATGGTCTCAAAATATAGAGACATTTTGGAACCCCAAAATGAGAGACATAGCCATTCACTGAAAGAAACTGGTAGTGAAAATGGAAATGTCTCACTTCCTGGTAAGTGATAATGTTCTAGTCCTTGGTATCCAAAATTTATGTAAAACTTTATCCAGTTAATATATTGATCTTGGAATTTAAATCCTTTTATATATAAAATAAGAGCCCATATTGTTAATAATGACTAAATATTATAGTCTATTTTAAGAAGCATATAATTAACCGCAATTATGAGGTGATTTTCGTTATTAAATAGCATCTATTAAAAGGTAAGTGAAAACGTATCATTTACAGAGTTAATATTTTTTATTCAGCATTTGCTGTGAAGAATAGCCCTTATTCTAAGAAAAGACTAACATGACAGGATTATTAACCAATAATAATAATAATAATTGGAATTTTAAAAGTAGAAGCATAGTTAGATGAATAGCTATTGTAATCAAAGAATTAGCTGCCACCCAGTGGAGGGATTTTACTTACCTAATAGATATTTATTCATGAGTATCTAGATACTTCAGTGTGTTCATGAAAAAAATCTCTGCTCTTAATGGAGCTTATATTCTAACGGAAGGAGAGAGAAAAGAAGTACATGTAATAAATTATGTAAAATTTTAGAAAATTGTAAAGATGCTAAGAAAAGAAAATGAATAGGATAATTATCAAAAATGAGTGGTAGAGATGGTGTGTGGATTTGTTGTAAAGGAATGAAGAATTGTGGGAGAATTTTGGTGCAGGAATTACCGCTGGCTTGTGTTTGGTTTTTGAATGGTGTTAGAGTTTAAACCTAAGACCTGCTTTTTGAGGTATATCCCTGGCAGTTAATTTTTTATTTTGAGACAGAGCTTCACTACATTGCTAACTGCCCAGGCTGGGCTTAAGCTCATGATACTCCTGCTTCAACTTCCAGAGTGCTGGGCTGTGCCACAGGCTAGACTCCTGATTTATGTTTTTATTGCTGTTGTTTGTTTTTTGTTTTTGGAGACAGGGTCTTACTATGTAGTCCAGGATGGCCTTACACTGCATAGCCCAGACTGCCCTTGATTTTGTGGTAACCCTCCTGCCTCAGCCTCCTGAGTCCCTGAGGTCACAGGTATCCATCCCCACCACATGCGGTTGTTTTTATGACCCCACGTATGAGACTGGGTAGGACATGGTGGAGAGGACTCAGCTCTGCTGCAGACCACGGGCTCTCTGCTCATCTGCCTGGGGTCTCACCTGGGGTGACTGGGAGTTGGGGCGGAGCCCCTGGAACGCAGATGGGTTGAGTGTGCTGTCCGCTGTGTTCCTTGTGTCTTCCATTAGTGTGAAGACCTGTTCTCTTTGCAGGGTAGTTTAGAAGTCTGATTTCTTAACAGAGTTTTTAAGGAGTTCTTGGAATGTTAAAGTATGACTTTCTCATAACTTGGGGGACCTGGAACTAGTCCAGTTGTTACTTCTTTTACGTGAGTGAAAGTAATCAGGCCCAGTGTAATTTTAAGGACTTCTCAAGGCGGTGAAACCAGGAAACACAGGACAGTAGTCCTGCGAAGACCATCTTTCACCACCCATGTGGGGAATAGTGCGGTAATCCAGCCAAGGGTGATGGGGTGAGGAGAAGCAGAGACATTCTGGATATATTTTGTTGACGGAGAAAACAGGATTTTAAAAGCTTAGATGTGGGTTATGAGAAAGAGAAAAGCTATTCAAGAATCACTACAGCGTACAGGGTAGGGGGCAGACAGACTTAAAGTTTTCCTGGGAAAAACAAAAGAAATTCAGTTTTTAGCATGTTGAGTTTAGATGTCTTTTGATGTAGCTATTGTCAGGCAGCCAGTGTAACAGTTTGAGTTTTTTATGTAGGGAGGTGGGGATGTAGAAGTATTTTGTTTTTTATGTGTTATTTTGATTATAGGTACATTTATGTAGTATATTTATAGATAGTAATCTTTGCATTTTAGAATGTGGCATATTTCAGAATTTTAAATAGATGGCTGTTAAGGGTTGAATATAACTTTTTAATACTGCTTTTCAACTTTATTTGTTCTTCCTCTTCTCTGGGTCAGATGTAGAAAACACACCCGTGGCGGTCAGCCCTTTGACTCTGCCATCTGGGGAGGAGTCAGTGGAAAGTGCATCATCCTCTAGAAGGAGAGACTCGGGCCTTGGGGAAGAAACAGCTTCTGGTGTCGGGAGCAGTGCATATGTTCCTCCTCCAGCAGCACCTTCCAGTGTCAGTGCAGGCCCCGACGCCATCAGCGAGGTGCTGTGCACTCTTTCTTTGGAAGTCAATAAATCTCAGGAAACCAAAAATGACGGAGGAAATGAGTTGGATAACAAGGCGGCACCAACAGTTCCAGTTTCTAAAAATGTCAATGTGAGGGACATTCTCCGGAGCCTAGTCAACATCCCAGCAGATGGAGTCCCGGTGGATCCCGCCCTCCTGCCGCCACCCGGCCTCGGAGCTCTTGGGGATCTGTCTGCGGAGCACCCCGTGCAGTTCAGATCTTTTGACAGGTACTACAGATAGTCTTCGGTTTTAATGTATTTGTACGTGTAAATCATGAAACGTTAAACAGTTTGGTTGAACTTGGCTGAATTTTGTAGCTTCAGTGGTAGAAAGAGATGTTTTGATCTTTTAAAAAATATATATATTTTATTTGATTTGTACATTTCAGGTTTTTTGCCTACCAATAAAATTATTTAAAAATAATTTTAATTGTTTAAAAGTAATTTTGCAAAACAGCTTTTGAAATTATTATTGGAACTTGAAAGTGAATTGTATTTGGCAGTATGGTTTCTAAGATTCTCAGAAAGAAGAGAGAATAGATAATGTTAATGGAAGATCTTTAGCATCATTCTGTGTTATTATCTTGTCCCATATCCCTCTATATAAAAGTTAGGAAATTCCCTGGAGAAAATGAGATTAACACTGTTTGAATTTTAGGTAAATGGCATATAAAAAGTGTTTCCTACATTCAGATGTCTTGGTAATGTTTTTTTTAAAAAAATAAGTTTATAAAAATTAAAACATCAACCCTAGAAATTAGACAGAACAAGGTTTAGGATTTGGCTTATTCACTTATTGGTGAATTTGGACATGTCATCTCATCTCTAACCTAGGGTTAAATAGCCATTAAAGAGGAAAAGGCCAAAGTGAAAGGCATTTATATGAATGGAAACTGAGCTACAATATTTAATGAGCCAGTCAGTCCCTGCTGCTGCTTTGTTGTTGTTGTCTAGTGTGGATATAGGCAGTAAATACTTGGAGTAAATATTGCAGATAAAAGGGTTTTAGTACCGATACACACACATATTACAAACTGATTTAGTCAGATTTCCTGTTGTTAAGACAAAATATTTGACACCCACAAGTTAAAGGAGAAATTTATTTGGCTTACAGTATCAGAAAGTTTAGTTCATGGTTTCTAGACAGGAACATCATGGTGGAAGGGCACGGCACAGCTAAGCTATTCCATTCTTGACATCCAGCAAGTAGAGAAAGACAGGAGCTAGGGCAAGAACACACCCTTCTAGGTCAGCCTCTAGTAACTCACCTCTTCTGACCAGGCCCCTACTCCCATTAGTATATTTAGGTATGAACTTCTAGTGTATCAGTCCACTAGTGAGTATAATTCTTTCATGATCCAGTCACCTTACAAATCCCCTTTCCTGACTACATGAGACTTTTAGGGACATTTTAGATCTGTACCCTAATACTATCACGTCAACAAAATGAATAGTAGGTTAGAGTGATAGTAACCACTGTTAATATGTAAAGATGTGTGTATCACTAATAATAATGGAAATGCCTACTAAAATAACTAGATGATAATGACTCAATTTAAATATGTAGTTTTAAAAATGATGCCTATTATTTTTAAAATTGATTTTATTGGTAAATTTTATGTATACATTATAATCACAATCAATATTGAGAATTGGTACCAGTAAATGACACCTCTTAATTCCCATTTTTCCCATTCCCCTGCTCTCCCTAAGACCCTTTCCCTTTTTTCTTTTGAACATTTTCTTCTGTATGATGTCTTATTAATGTAGATGTCAAAAACATCTTTATAACTTGTTGAAAGGGCATTTTGCTACAGTTTGAGGGCAAATTGGGAGAGGAAGTTAAAAATTAAAATATGTAAATTGATTTTCACATCTGAATGTTTATATAGACGAAATATACAGTACAGTTTTTTTCTGTAAGAGAAATTTCACAATTAAGCTAATATTTGTTGACTTTTTTACTGTATCAAATCTAAATACATTGTGTATTTAGATGAGTAGTTACTATTTTTAACTCTGATTTACAAATGAAGAAACTGAGGCACAAGAAGTTAAGTAGCTTGTGGTCTTATGCTAATAAATAGTAGAGGTAAGTCTTAAACCTACTCTAACCATAGTGTGTTCTTTGATGTTTTTTAGCAGTGAAAAAATGATTTATAGTTGTTAATCTATGAAGGATTGGTTTTATGTGTTTTTAAAATACATATTGTATATACACACTGAGCATTCTTAGGAAATCTAAAATGCTCCACAATTTGTATTTTTTGAGCACCAACATAAACAACGTGTGGGAAGTTCCACATCTTATGAAACAGATCACAGTCAAACTACAGGAACACCAAAAATACAGTATTGTGTAAATTTATCTTCCGGCTATGTGTGCAAGGTGTATATGAAATATAAATATGTTTCATATGTAGAATTGAGTCCCATCTCTAGGCTATTTCATTAGATATGTGAAAATATTCCAAAGCAAAGCAAAATAAAACAGACACTCCCTGAAGTCTGAGACCTTTCTGGACCCATGCATTTCAGACATGACATGCTCAAGATTTAAGTACAGTTCAGCCATTAAAAAGAAAAAAAAGAGAAGGGCAGGATGTTGTGTTTTGATGGACAAGGATATTAAAAGTTACTTTTAAGTGGAAAAAAGTACATATAGTGTAGAATTTGTGATTTTTAAAGAATTTACCTACATATTTTCTCATATTCCTCAAAAATATACATATCAAATTATGGTATTTTTGAGAGTGGGATGTGACATCAATTTTCAGAGTTTTAAAAAAGTTATCAGCTTCTCAAAAATTGTTAATATCTTTGTTAAGGTTATTCTCAGAAATTTTAAGTGCGGTTACATTTTTATTTTTATTTATTTTTAATTTTTTTTTTTTAGGTTTTTTGAGACAGGGTCTCGCTTTGTGGTTCAGGCTGGCCCTGAGCTCAGCCTCCAACTCACATCACAATCCTCCTGCCTCAGCCTCCCGAGTGCTGGGATTATAGGCGTGAGCCACCACGCCTGGCACTGTGGTATGTGGTACTGGTTGCTGCTGGGTGTGGGTCTCCACACCCAGTATTGTTATGTGGTTACCGGGGAATCGAACCCGGGCCCTTGCGCTTGCAAGACAGGCGCCAGAACCACTGAGCTAACTCCCCGGCTCAAGTGCGGTTACATTTTAAAATTCAATATATCTTGTCAATGTGGACGAAAATTATTTTTAAATTATGCAAATTTTATATATTTTGACATTTATTTCCTTATAAATAGTGTTGAAAAATACGCCCTAGTGATAACTTAAGCGACATTATGAACTTAGTTTAAAAATCATGCTTAGGTAATACTTTTATGGAGTGTATTGAAATAGAAAAGGTAATTTTGATAATTAGATTTTTTCTGAATATCCCATGGAAGTTTACATGTCTGGTATGCATTTAACATATTGTCTGATGTAGAACAAACTGCTCTGTTTTCCCCCCTTTCCTAGCAAGGGACACCTTTTGAAAAACTTTCATGCAGTTGTGGGCCAGTGAAGTATCTCTGGGAATTTCAAAGCATCCCTCTGATCTTCATGTGTTTATCTCAGGAATGCTGTGTCAGAAATCACAACTCTCCTCATATCTTAAGAATTATCAACTTCCAAGCAATAGCTGGAAAGTTTAGAGTAACAGCTAGTGAGTGAAACCTTGCTGAAAGGCTGCCAGGTTACAGGCCTTTGTGAACAGAGAGGTGTTTGTGTTCATTCCTGTGCCAAAATTCTTCCTCTTATCTAATTTGAAGATCCTCTCCGGTGATTAGTGGATGCCAGGGATTTATCTTGATAAAGTTCAAGGGCTGGTCTGGCTTTTCAACTAGATCCTTAGGGACTAGAGGGCTAAGCTAAATGCTTTTTTACTGAACAGTTTGCATGTTAAATAGCAGTTATGTGAAGGTTTGTGATATTTGAAAGAGACTTAATTCTTATAGGGAACTTTTGAACCTTAGTTAACAAGAGGATGTTGTTGCTATTTGCTGATTTTTAATTAAAAGAAAATTTCAAACTCTTAGTTCATGTTAAAAACAGTAATCAGCAGAAATTTCATTTGCTGTGTTTGGAACCTTGGCCCTTGGATGATACTTCTTTCTCATCTCTACAATGGGAAAGAATCACATTGTATGAATCTCCTAGTTGAAATATAATTGAAGTAATTCATATGTGTCTTTAACATAGTGCTTCAAAGTACTAAGTATTTATTAAAAATCATTGAGTCCACGAAAAAAAACTTTCAGTAAAAATTGGCCTTTTTTCTGGTGGTACTGGAGATTGAGTCAAGAGCTTGTGTACACCGTCTTCCATTAACCTACATTTCCAGCTCTTACTGTTTTGAGACGGGTCTCTGTCAGTTTTTCAGGAGGGCCTGAATCTTGGAGTGCTTCTGTGTTGTGTTCACCTTCTCAGAACCTGCACTTACGCTAAAATTTTATATTTTTAATACTTGGTTTTTTATTGTCTGTTTGGAAAACCAGTTTACAAGGCTGGTTGTCTTCCTCGTTCTTTATGACAAAAAGCCGAGAATACTTTTTGTGAAAATTTGTGACTACAAGAAAGTCAGGGCAGATCAATGGCAGATCACGTGCTTTAGCATGCAAAAACCCATAGATTCAATCTCTCTTACAAATTAATTAAAAAAAAAAACAACAAGAAACTTAAGCAGTAGTTTGAGAAAGATGGTAGAAATATCTCTTGCATGTTGCTTGGCTTAGAGGCTCTGAAAGTTTGGTGTAATGTGTGTGTTTTCTTTTCATTTTCCAAAGCATTTTATAGAAAGATAATGTGAAATGCCTAATTCTGGGATAATCAATCTTAGTACTGGTACCTTTTAATTTCTAGGCTGCTGTTTAATCTGTAAAACATGCAAGACTAGTTTGCATTTTTACATATACACAAGATGAACATAGTGGGTTAGAAATAAGTTAAAGATCCCTTCTGTTGAAGATTTTAGTCTTTCATATGGGAACTTTAGTTTGTAAAAGAGAGTGAAAATGTACCAAACTCTGCTTACCACTTAGTGTCGTGGATTAATTGGATTATTATGGTTTAGACTTTTCTTTATTTTTGTGTGGCCCTAAGCTGAAGCAGTACCTTGTTACCTCCCCAGATATGATTTTAATCAGTCAGTGAATTTAGAAATTCATTACTTATTTTTCTTTTATGTACTTTTTACATAGTTAGACTAAAGAATGTAGCTCTTTTCCTTTTATAAGCAAGCATATTTTAGTAATTTCAGCAGTCCACCTGTAGTTTAATATTTGGGGCTCATCACTATTGCTGTTTGTAGATAATTATAGAATTGATTTTAAATATTAGTGTGATTATGATGATGGCTTGAAAACCCTGTTAATATCCTAAAAACTACTTTAAGTGAATGAATTATATGGTATGTGAAGTGTGTTTCTCAAAACTCATAAGGCTCAGGATGAAGAAACAGTTCTAACTGGGGTTCTGGTTTTAGATTTTTAGGGCAGCTCTGCAGTTTCTTTTGTCTTTATTATTCTGAGCTTTAGTTTTTAAATTTTTAGAGAGGAAGTAATATGTACCTTAGGACTTTGAGTATTGAATAATATGATTTCTGGTATAGTGTCAGTGTTTCATAAGTCATAGTTGCTATTAAAATCATAATTTTATGTTATGTAAGTACTGCATGCTAACTGATCGTGCCACTGAAGCTCCCATAATTTTATGTTAGATAACAGACTTTACAGGAACACAAATAATAGCGTATTCTGAACTTTGACTTGTGGAACCTGGGAAAGCTTACTTTTGAGCAGCTTTGAAGCAATAGGTTGGGTGTTCTTGAAAGGGTTGGACTTGTGAAATGATACAGCATGCTTAGCAACCATCAGAATATCCTGTATATGGCTATGCAGCAAAATATCATATATGAATGTCTGAACAGTGATGGGTTAAACATAAGTACATAAATAGAAGGCCATATTTTCTGGGACTTTGTAAGATCTTGAACAGTAGACATATTTTGAGTTTAGTAAAAGATATGACAAAGAATTATTAACAGTATTATTTACATGTTCAATGATTAGAAATGAAGTCATTATTTATTGCGTTGAATTAACCATGTTATTGACAGATATTTTTTGTGCAGGTGATAGAACAGCTGTAGTGAATTTTTCCAGCATTTATGTTGAAAATGATCAAACATAGAGAACGTGAAGGAATTGTACAATGAGCACCTATTAACTCATTACTGAGATCCTGTAATCACCTTTTGTCTATGTTTGTGTCTTCATAGAACTCTCCATGTACCTATCCACCAGTCTTATATTTTGGATGTATTTCAAAGTGAATTGCATATACTGAATTAATTCACTTCCTTCTTAAGCACTCGGTGTGTAGCTCTCTAGTGACCAATACAGCATTATGGTTTTTAGGAGTTATTCACCTCCCGTGAAAGACTTTTTTCCTTCAGTTTTGGAGATCAAACCCAGGATGTTGGCCATACCAGGCAACCTCTGTACCACTGAGCCACACCTTTCAGCTTGAAAGAAATAAATCTTAGGTATCCCGTTTGATGAGTTTTGATAAACTCATGAACTTCGAAACATAAAATGTCCAACCAGATGTCATTCTTGAAAGCTGTTCTTTCCTAGCCAATCCATGCCTCTCTTCACCAACAGCAGTTATTACTCTGATCTGTAGGTTACTTTTGCCCATTTTAGAACTTCTTGTAAAAGGAAGCACAAAATATGTGCCCTTTAATATAAGGGATCCTTCATTCTGTATGATGCTTTTGAGATTCATCCATGTTTTGTGACAGTAGTTTGATCATTTTATTGCTGAGTAGTATTTTATCACATGTTTACTATCATATAAAAATGTATGTTTTACAAGTACATTGTCTGTGAACATAGTTATTCACATTTTTGTGGATTTAAATTTTCATAGGAAAACTTTTTGAAATGAAATTTTTAAGTCATAAAATAGATATATCTGAAATTTTGATTATAGAAGCTGTTTCACTTCTTAAAATATTTTTCTGTGTTCCTATCTAAGCTTATCAATTATATGGGTAAATTACATAATTATGGTTCTTTGTTTTGCACATAAATATAAAAATAAATTCTCCGGATTTGTCTTCTCTCTCTTCCCAAAACAGATTGCTGGAGGATAGGGGTTTTCTTAAACAGTAGGCTTATAAATTTCTGCCTAGAGTGGGAGAAGCACAAATTATGTTTTGTATTGTTTTCTGAATGCACCACCAGCACACATGTATATGTACACACACATGTGCACACATACATGCACAGAGGTCATATCTACTTCCCCTGAAGTCAATAATCCTCATCTGATATAAGCTACATGATTTAAGCACACTGTTTTGGATTGGGGGCTCAGGTGGCTGTTGCTTCTATTTTTTAGAGTATAGTTAACATTGGCAGTCACCCTTATAATGATGTGACACCAGCTACCCTCAAGTACATTGAATAAGCCATGCCTAGCGCAAGAGAAGTTGATTTAATTGGCAACACTGTTTGCCCTCACATGATGGTCACTGAAGTAAAACGGAACCTATTTCTCTTTGTTTTATCTCTTCTTGAAATAACAGCATTGCATTTTAGAATACTGCAGTTACATAATGTCCACTTTTAAATATATTTATTCAGATCAAGTACCTAAGTAACTGTTTAGAAACCAAATACTTTAAAGCTATTAAGGGAATACTTGCAGCTTGCAGTTAGAGTATTGTCAACAGAAGATGTGATTAAATAAATTGAATGTTGAAGACTTTAGGCTTATGGTTAACACCAGGTAATTAAAAGTAAGCACTGCTGTGGGAGTGCGTTGTATATCAGCTGTCCTCTTTACCTCATTAACTGGGTTTTTGCATGTTTATGGAGCTAACTTCAATTAAAAATGCCTTTTAAGTTATGTCTAACAAGGCCTTTTAGTTACTATTTTGGTATAAAGTATTACACTTTAATTGAAATTGGAATATCATAAATACCTGTGTGAGAATAATACAGAAGATCAACAGCTTTCAGTATCTGATATTTTTGCATTTACTGTTTCACTTATACATTGTTTTTCTATATAATATTCTGAAAAAACAGTCTTGGGGGTTAGAAAAATAAAAACTTGAGTTATATACCTGTTCGGAATTATGTGTGTCTGTTTTTTCCCCCTCTAGAGTATTTCTAAGGTTTTATGATTTTAAATTAATAATTCTTTAAAATCCTTGTAAAAACATGTTGGAATTTCTACCTTAGTTATGAGGTTAAAGGATATTTAATTGCTTTTTTATTCTTGAGTGCATTTTTCCTTTATAATGCATTTTTATTGTATTTTATGTGTCAAATAATTAAAGATGATCCTAAATATAAGTAATTATATGTGGTAGATGTAAAATGGATGTTGTATTTCTAAACAGTGTTTTAATTCTAAAAAATTGGAATATAAATAAATATAAGCACTATAGGGGAGATTTCGTGTTGGGAAAATATTCTAAATTGCATATCAGAATAGACAAAGGAAAGAAATTTAGGAATAGCTTCTTATTCTGAAATTAAATGTGATTAACTCAAGTGATTTATATTTTTCATTCTGTTTATGTTTTTCGTTATAGAAGTGTCATTATTGCAACAAAAAAGTCAGCAATCTTACCATCCACGCTTGCTGCAAGTGTACCTACCAGTGCTGTTAGTGTGGTTTCAGCAGAGTCAGCCCAGGCTTCTGAAGCTGGAGGGGAGTCACCAGGTGAGTTAGTTATCAGTGATGCCATTGAAAAAAATGTTTCTAGATCCTAGTTTAGCAAGGTTAAGGATTTATGAAAAAGTCAAGAAAGGTGTTAAACACACTGGAAACTGTTGTGCTCTGTATTATAGTATTGCATTGTTTACTAATTTTCTGAGTAAACTTGTACACAAAGGGTTTCAGTATTTTCTCCACTCAGATTTAATATTGTGTAGTAGATTAGATGCTGCTAGTTAACTGGATGCATACGTATACAAAAGACACATGTCTCAATAAGAAGGTTTTAGTGACATGTAGCTCTTTAAAATATGGTCGTTGTTTATACACCGTCTAGTACTATTTCGTTGTGTGAGTCAGAGAGCCTTCGAAATACTCTGGTTCAAAATTTTTTATAGATTTTTCTTTTGCCATTTCCTTTGACATTCCATCCAAGCCTGAAAACATCTAAATAAATGGGTGCAAGATGTAATTCCTGTTTGTTGCCTGGAAGCTTAGGGGTGATATCAGGGAAGCTTAAAGAATACCCATGATCAAAATGAGCGAGGTAGGAAAGGGGGATGTTCTCATCGTCAGGTGTTCTGTATTACAAAAAGATAGGGTAACCCCAAAATGATGCATGTTGTGCCTTAGTGAAATAAAAGAATTTTGAAGGAATGAGTTGGTGAATTTATGATTAGAAATAATTTTTTTACTTCTTTTGAGCTACCTAAAGCAAGGTTTGCCTTCTCCCAGAGTTTCGGTCCAAAATTCATATTGCTTCTGGGGCATTAGGAAGTTTTTTTCCCCTTGCTTTAAACTATGGTCATGTGTTCAAAAAACCCTGTAATACTATAACTATTTAATTTTTTGTCTTCCTTGTTTTTTCACTTGTAAAAATAAAATTTCCTTTTGAAATTTTAAATCTAGTGTACATTTTACAAAATTCATAATGTGAGCCAGTGATGTAACTGAGTGGTGCTGAGCCTGCCTGGCAAGCACAAGGTCCTGAGTACAGTCTCCAGTACTAGAAGAAAGTAAATAAAAAAGCAAAATTCATAACAGTTAGTGAAAAATTATTCACGGTATGCTAAGTAAAAAAATGCAATACTTTATAAACCATATAATTATAACCATGTTTATATCTTGTATATGTGGTGAAAGCAAAAAAGTGTACTGTAAAGGTACTTGATTATTTCCATATAGATGTACTACTGGCTGTTTGCATGTTCAAAAATTATTTTTTCCAAAATTAAAAAAAGTAGATATAATTTTTATATTTAGGAAAAAATAGAATATGAAAAAATATTATGCCTCAAAACTAAAAGCTACAGAAGTAGAGTTTTGTGCTTCCTTGATTTTTATTTTAACAAAAATTTGTCTTATATTAATAGATTATTTTTTAGATCAGTTTTAGGTTTACAAGAAAAATTGAGATGAAAGTATAGAGTTACCATATCTCTTATACCCTTCCCAGAGAGAGTCAGTGATCTGTTTTGCTTTAAAGATACAAATCTTTGCTACTTTACCTCACCCAAAGTCCTTAAAATATCATTGGTGGTATTTCAAACCCCTTTTGATGAAAATACAATAGTTTTCAATGCTTGTGAAACTGTTTGTTTGCATCTTTTAAATTCAGTACTAGTGAGTAACTCAGTGACTTCCCAGAGCAAATGTAGCAATTTGAAAAGTTCAAACTACACATAGTATGACATTTTCTTGTTAGCTTGAACATATTACCCTTTAATTTCATTTTATGGGGCAGAGTAAGTAGTGTCCTTTGGAGATTTTTAAGTATAATCTTCCAGATTTAAATCACAGACTTTTCAAAAAAATTGAAAAAAGAATTACAGAGTTTTCAGAAGAGATATAAGAAACAAAGCTGAGATATTTGAATAACCTTTTTCATAAAACAATGTTATATATTTGTTTGTAGAGACATTTGTTTTTTATTCAATAAATCCATTATACTGAAGTGGAAAATTAGCTATTTTGAAGACTATTCTCTCTCTCTCTCTCTCAATGTATCTCTCCCTCCCTCTCCCTCTCTCCCTCCCTCCCCTTCCCATTTCTCTCCCCTCCCCTCCCCTCCTTTTCCTCTCCTCTTTTTCTTCTCTCTCTCTCTTTCTGTCTCCCTCTTTCCCTCCTTCCCTTCCTCCCTTTATGAGGCTTTGCCTCTTGACTGTTGTATTTATTTACCAAAAAATCTAGTAAAACCCTATATTATTGATCTAGTCCACAATATATCTAATATACCGTTTCTTGTTATTATTGCAGTGTTGTTTAATTTGTGATTCCGGTGTTTCTCAAACAAGTTTTTACATCTTGATCAAGAATATTTAACTATTTGCTATTCCTTCCTAACCTCCTTGATTATTTCTTTTCTTCCTTCATTCTTTTGCTTAATTAATTTTCGAACAAGGGATCAAACTCAAAGCTTCTTACATGTGGAGTAGTTAACTCTTCCACTCAGCTCCACCCTAGTAATTTTACATAACTCCATGTTTTTGTGATGTAAATCTTTTTTTAAAAAATTATTTGAGTTTACTGGTTATTTTAGGAATACATTATGATCACGTTCCTCATTGTGAATTTGTAGCTGACACAATATATCTTGATCCTTATTTTTTCCTTTCCCCTACCCTCCCTTCAAGCCCCTACCTTCCACATACATAAGCTTTTTTTACCAACAAATTTTCCTTTCCCCTTTTGCTTGCCTCTGCCTTCATCCAGTTCACCTTTCCCTTTGAGCATTTTCTTCCTGTTTCACAATATATATCATACATTCTGGGTTTGGTTTCCACGTATGATCCTTCTTTTCCTTTTTCTCTTTTACTATGCTCTTGTTACTGTTACATGGTTTCTCCATTTCATTACTTAAATTCCGATAATTAATTCCATATGTTACTCCCTGGATAAGAAAAAACTCACTCACTCTTGAGTTTTACTTTTCACTTTCCAGTGGCCTCATTTTATATACTTTTCCTGAGCATACGGGCCTTAGTACCTTGGTAGATACTGCTTTTTTACTTGGAATCACTCTCCTACGAAGAGTTCTCTCTTCTTGTTCAGTCATTTTAACTGATACACTTTTTGTTTTCTAATGCTGGTGTTTGTTTACCATTAAGAAAAACCTGTGTATCTGTCTTTCTTTAAAAAAGTTAAATTAATGTTATTTTTAATTGTGCCATCAGAATTTGGAAAAAATAATTTGGGGATGAATTAGTTACTTTTTTGTGTTCTAAATAAGGTAGGTTAGCCTTGAAATCTGGATATGTTAGCTATTAGACTTAGTTTGGTCTTAGATTTTTTTTTATATAAAATTACAGTTCATATATGTCCATGTAGACCTTACTCTTTGTACCTTGGCATGACTATAGTTCAAAAAATGGACTACTCAAACTCAGTAATACTCTATTAATTTGTAAAATCTTTTCCAATAGTATAATTCATTAGTACCAATGAGAATTTCCATGGAAGAAATCATGTGGATCTAAAACTTTATTTATTTTTTTGTTTTTATTTATTTATTTTTTTTTTAGGTTTTTTGAGACAGGGTCTCGCTTTGTGGTTCAGGCTGGCCCTGAGCTCAGCCTCCAACTCACATCACAGCAATCCTCCTGCCTCTGCCTCCCCAGTGCTGGGATTACAGGCGTGAGCCACCACGCCCGGCACTGTGGTATGTGGTACTGGTTGCTTCTGGGTTGAGTCTCCACACCCAGTATTGTTATGTGGTTACCGGGGAATCGAACCCGGGCCCTTGCGCTTGCAAGACAGGCGCCGGAACCACTGAGCTAACTCCCCGGCCCCGGATCTAAAACTTTAAATACGAGTTTCATAGTAGAAAGGTTTAAATTATTTGGAAATATTGACATTAAAGTGGTCTTGAAATTGTAGTATCACTAAAGAGAAACTAAGGCTGGGTGGACTGATACCAGAAAGAGAATTAGAATTTGTCACTTTTTAAATATAAGATGTTAACACTGGAGATGTAGAGTAAGGGGATAGAATTGTTCATACTTTAAATGTAAAATTAGTGTAAAATAAAAAATTTTTATGGAAAAACAATTCTCTTTTATAGATCAAAATTTTTTTCTAATGAAATATTATCATGAAAACTATTTTATAATTTAGCTTAAAAATTAAGGATTTTCACATTTGCTATTAAATAGCATATATATTATTCAATCTATGATTAGTTAGCTTCTCCAGCCTTTTCTCAGCAAAATGTTATAATGTAGTAGCAATGAGTAATCTCCTCTTATGATTTCTAAAATTGTATTAATACATTTTTCAGAATGCACATTTCAGGTCAGTGGTAAAAGTTCTGCCCTAAAGGACAAGGTTACCATTATATATGCGTGTTTTCAAAGAAAGGCAAAGAGAAAACTAATAAATACAGAAAAGTCTGGCAAATATAAAGGTATTTATCAGGAAAGATTTAATAACCTAGTATACAGTGTATTTCTGCATGTAAATAGGCATGCTAGTAGCATATTTTATTTCAGATATGATGTAGTATTTTTCTATCGTGCTACAAAAGCATTTTGTAAATAGTTAGATAAAAATTGAGTCTAAATGAACTGTGCTTGAATAATTTATATGTTGAGTGTTTGCTAATTTGCAAAATTGATTATTTTGACAACTTAGGCTCCATTCTGTGTATCAGAAAAATCTTTGATATTAGGAGAAAGTATTTGGCCCATAATTATCTTTATTTTATGTAATGCTTAACCCAAGAGACTTAGCTTTATTGATTGAATACAAGTTTTATTTATTTATTGGGGAGTTTTTAATGGACACATAGACTGTCCCTCACAGAGTGAAGTGGTTCAGGAAATAGACGGACAGACAGACAGACAGATACACACACACACACACACACA
>PVIR01009155.1:0-54067 GCA_004026965.1 Petromus typicus | reverse complement strand
AGTTCAGCCATGTGGTCAGCCAAGGCTTTCTCTGCACCTACATTACACTTCCACCTCTCCTGTTTAATCCTGCATCCTTCTCTTCCTCTCAGCAGATGTTAATTCTGAGGACACTTTCTTGCAAACATCCTACCTGCCAATCTGCATCTCTCAGTCTGCTTTCTGGGGGACCCATTGCCATAGTGAGCCCTCACAAACCTATTTAAGGGGATTCTCAGTGAATATGATCTAATTAAATGTGGAAAATAACATCAAACTCAATATATAGATGCTTTCCACTGTGGCATATTAAATATATGTCAGTGTACTTGATTAGAAAACTGAAAACCACACAGAAATCAATAATATTCTTTACCAAGTGTGAGATTAGAGATGATTGTTATTTCCTTCATACTTTCTTGTATTTTCAATTGAACTAGAAGGGAAAATACACCAAGTGAATCTACCCATTAATAAATAGGGGATCCAGGACATGAACCTCAAGCCTTTGCTTTGTTTTGGTACATACTTAAAACAGTATTGCCAGGTAAGAATTTCAGTTTCCAGGCAAAAATGTTACCCCATATTTATACAGGGAGTGGGAATTGTAGTGAGGGCAGGGGAATGGGAAAAAATGAGAGTCAGGATGTATCATGTACAAGTACAAATTTTCAATGTTCAATGTGATCATAATGTATATATAAAATGTACCAATAAATCAATTTTTAAATATTGATACATATTAAAATGAAAAGACGTATATACCCCATTTTTCATCTTCAAGATGGACTTATAAGGATGATTTTTAGAAATGATAAAAATAAACACCACATGGTTTCCCTCATAAGAGAAATGAAAAATGTGAATAAGGAATGAAGTAAAAAATAGATTATAGGAAGTAGGGAGATAGATTTTTTTTCAAATGTGAAGGGGATCAAGAGCTGAAGAGATGGGCCGTGGAGTGTTAGGAACAATTCAGATGTGTTATGTACAAGGACTGTAATCATCATGTACTGCGAATATGTACTATTAAAAATAAAAACTGAAAAAAATTCTGAGTTAGGATTTTGAAATGTCACAGAGCTCTGATGATGTGATTTCAAGGGCAAGATGTAAATTCTGACTTCACTCTGTTTAGAAACATGTGAAACACAGAATTAGAAAGCAGGAAATTTTTGTCACTGTAAACATGTACAGGAAGAAATCAGAACAAGGTGACATACAGGCTGGGATAATCAGAAAGCGATTAGTGGAAGAAGTGGGTCTTGGCTACCTTAAAATATGGGTGGAATTTAGCAAAGCAGAGCAAAGAAATTTAGAAAAATGAGGCCATCCCAGAGGAGAGCTGTGGCCAAAGCCACAGAAGACCCCGGGGTACCGGACCTCTCACTAGAGTAACTAGTAACCCTTCCTACTGGACCTAAACACGGACTTGGAGCAATACAAAGTAAGGTTCAGTCAACATGGTGGGGGAGGGTTCTGCAGGGAAATTAAGCAGTAGGATCAGATTGCTGTTCAAGCCAAAGATGTTCCTTGAGGGTTCTTGACAAGTTGAAAGTCTGTCCACTATGTAGAAAGTGAGGCACAAAAGGGAAACCGAGGCAGAAGCACCCAGAGAAGAAACTGTGGTGTTCAACTCTGAGCGCCATGGCCTAACTCAGGTAGTATCTGGCAGTAGCTGACAAAGACACAAAAGTACTAATTCTCTAATACTTGTGAAAGCCACACATATCATATAAAAAGGCTGCATTATTCCCCCTGGAAATTTTTCTTTAATATGCTTATACTTCCTGCCCTCTAATGCTCCACTGACAAGAGTCCCACTCTCTAAGGGTCAGAACAGCTGAAGGGTTAGCCGGAATCCTGGGCGTGTGGCTATACTGCCTTCTGCCTCATCAGGCATACAAGATGTTTAACAATTCTGCCCACAGTGACCTGGAATAACCTACACCTGCCCCATTGCATGACACCCAACAAATGAGCGAGTGGCAAGGGAGTGGGTACCATGCAATCATTCATGGAGATCTGTACAGTTCAGTTTATTAGATTAGAGTCAACAGGTGGCTCTTGCTGGCTTACTACCTGCTAGGTAGTTTGCACGCACCTAATCTAACCCTCAGCGTTCTTCGTGTGAAGTCACTGTTTGCATCCACATTTTCCAGGCAACTTCATTTTGTAGGTATTTATTCTCTTCATCAAAATAATGGAACATTTTCTCGATATTTTTATTTTAAAGCAAGTAATTGCTTTTCTCTACCTCAGTTAATATAAAAGACAGGTTAGACAAGAGAGCTTGACTTCCCAGCTAATTGTAGAGCAGCTACATAATAACTGGGTACTTTTTCCACAGCATTCACTAAGCCACGGTCTCTGGAGCAAGAAGCAAAGCGTGTCAAATGCAACCAGTGACCTTGGCTCACTTGTGCTTGAGTTAGACAGATGCCAGTGCACTGAACGACAGCAGGTAGCAGTGCGAGGAGGTATGTGAGAGGAACCAGTGAACTTCTGTCAAGGGGCCACCTTTCGAATTCCAAATCAAAGGCATGTCTTGAATATCTCAAACACTCAAAGTAAGGAAGCCATCTTTGCCTACATTGCTGCCATTCCTCTTCCTGGTTAGGAGCACTCCTTTGAGTGTGACCCTTCTGTGACTCCCATGTTCTATAGGAAAGAGTCCAATCATTTCAGATTGGCATTTGATTGCTTTCAAAAATCTGACCTCAACTCCATTCCTGAAATGAAATTCTAGAAATATTTTCAGTTCACCTGGTTACCTCTTTCTGGTTCCCAGAATGCTATTCTCTTTGCTCTCTCCTTGGCTTGATTCCACCATACCTCTTTATCATTACCTTCTTTAACAAAATCACTTAGTCTCACAGCATTTCAGTGGGTTTTTTTCACACACCTCCTTTGAAAGTGATATTTTTTAATACTAAGGATTGAACTGATGACCTTGTGCTTGCAAGACAGGTGCCAGAACCACTGAGCTAATTCCTCAGCCCTGAAAATGCTATTTAATGTTCTTCTACACACTTAGTATCTTTCCTAGTCAACAGGAAGCAATTTGGGATCAGTAGTTGCTTCTGACAACTTTAGACTTTAGACTGCTGCTTTAGAATGCTTTCTTCCCTAAGACCCTTAGCTTAGCATTTATATAGAGTAAGTGTTCTGTTATTTAACAGCTATGGAACAAAATGCTGCAAACTTTACTGTCTAAAAGTAACACAAAATTGCCTTTGACATTTCCTTATTTTGTATTGAATTCTGCAACATCCTCATTGCATGAACTGTAGATGTTACAATCTGCAACTCTGAAAGTCTAAGTTAGTACCATTTAATGGACAGTTGCAAACCTATACCTGTGCTGTCGGGTTTGGTAACACCTAGCCAAATGGAGCCATTGAACACTTGAACTGTCTGGCATGACTGAGTTTTTTAATTTAATTTTCACTAATTTAAGTAGCCATACATAGCTAGTGGCAATTATATGCAACAGTCTAGATCTAAGTATTCACTGATAAAAGAGAAAAGAAGACAGATAATACTGGCCACAGCACTTCTAGTAAATACTCTAAAATCTAATTCACAACAACACTGAGCTATACCACGGGGTTCCACAGTCCTCCCACCCACATAACCATTCCAGCCAGGTCTAAAACCACTAGATATCTGATGACTGGACATTCCTATTTTTATAATCTCTTCTAAAATTTCAGAAGCCCAGCTCAGGTGATCTCACAAGGAGACAGAATTAAATGCTTCCCCTTAGCACCACTTAATAATTATGTTATCTCACAAACCAACTTCAGACTTGAAATATGCTGCCAAGACCACTGTTTCTATCCTTATGTGTTTTCCTGTTTTATCTTCAAAGTAACATTTTTTGAAAAAGTCTATAATTACCTGATATTAGGTATGTTAATGGAGGGGAGGTATGGAGAAGATAAACAAATTTACTCATAAGTTCTACTTCAGACAGATGTCCCCATCCTCCTTATCAAAGAACACCAGTTAATATGTGGTTGAGTCAGCTAATGTCAACTTCAGCCCTTGAAAATTACAGATAAAATTTACTGTATGTTTAAAAGTGGAGGAAGTCATTTATTTGTATTACATTATGTAATGCATAAAACAACCATTTGAAGCAGGGAATTGTATTATTTCTCATTCTCATTTTTTCAGATTACATATTATTTATTAGTATATGTTTGCAATTCATAATATTTACATTCCTTGCATATAGATTTTGTACATGTACCCAACATGTCTAAATGTTTTTTTCTACTTGATACTCAGAATCAAACTCAGAATCTTGCACTTGTCAAGCAGGCGCAGTACCACTGAGCTACATCCCTAGCCCTTTAATTTCTTTTTAAAATCTCTTTTCCTCCATCTTTTGATCGCCTTCACATTTAAGAGAGCTCTATCTCCCCACTTTCTATTACCCATTTGATATTTTACTCTACACTTTAAAGATGAGGAAATTGAAGCACCGAGAGGTAGAATTCACACAGGTTAATGTAGTTGGAGCCAGGATTTGCACTGCCTTCCCAACGCGAGCTTATGCTTTAACTGCTCTGCTGTTCTGCAGAGCCTCATCTAAGGTATTCGTTCACTGATTCATTTCCAAGTCAGTACGTAGCAAGCATTAGCTGTTAATGAACGTCAGGAACTATGCTACCCAGGGGACAAAGAAGCAATGATTTCCCTTGCAGAGCTACACCCTAGAGAGGTCAACAGTGTTGACCGGCCACTACCTCATCATCTGGAGGACAAGCAAAGATCACTAAGGAAACACGATCACTGAGCACCATTAAGGATACATGTCAGTCAGGTGAGTGTTAGGAAGGTGTTTCTCAGAACATCAGGTTTAAGGATGAGTCTTAAAGAATGAAGTAATTCACTAATTAAGAGGTGAACCCAGGACTACCCAGCAAAGTTCCACTCTTCCCTCAAGATTCACCCTTCTGCTCTCCTTCAGTGGTGCGATGTGCCTTGTTTTACAAATATCCTGTCTCACTTGTTACGCAGTGAGCTCCCTCAGACTTCACTTGGGTCTCTGGCCCTTCAAAGTGTGGGTCTCAGACTCGCAGCCTATGTGGCCCTGGGGACATGATAGAAACACAGAAGCTCAGGCTCCGCCTGAATCTGCTGAGTCACAACCTGCATTTTAGCAAGAGCCTGCAGTGATTCTTCTGCCCACCACGGTGTGAGAAGCATCGCTGTATTTCCTGGGGGCTCTGTTTGGGTGTAACTCTTACTAGGAGAGGGTCTGGAGTCCTCTGGTCTTCAGCCCCCACAGCACGCATCACCTTGACATGTGTTAATAGGTTCTCTGGCCCTGCCTGCGAGTCAGAAGGACAGCAGCGGTGTCTTATTTCTCCAGTGCACCTGACAATCTTGAGTCCCACACATCAGTAGAATCAGTGGACAATTGGCCCTCAGGAAAGGTGAGAGCGCTCTTTGAAAAGCTAGTATTGTGTTACCAGGAGTCCGTTTTCTGAACCATTTCTGTCCTAGCTGCCCCCTGGGTGGACAGTGACTTCTGTGAACACCGACTTCTGCCTTCAACCCTTGCAGTTGCCTCCTCATAAAACCTGGAAGAAAGTCCCAGCAAACCAGGGCGGCCCACGCTGCTTGGCACAGCGACCTCCGCAAAGCTGGGCGCTTTCTGTGGGCCCTGCCCTGGGCCTGCCATCCCACCCCAGGGCGCCGTCTCCAATACTGCCCTGCCTGGAGAAGCTTCACAGGAGCTGACAACAACAGCGTCCACCGGGGGCAGTTTCGGAACCTCCAGGTGACCAGACGCTGCACTGGCCTCACAGCTGACTCCAGTTTAACCTCAAACAAAGATTCTGCAGCAGCAGGAGGAAGCTCTGAGCCTCCTTCTGGTCTTGTCAGAGCTGCTATCTGCTGACTGAGTCTCTCCTGCTGACTTGGGAAGCGTCTTTTCCTGGAGAACAGAGAGAAAGGACTGGAGCTCTCAACAGTGTTACTTTTACAGAACTTTCGGCAGCTCCATAAGCTTGGGTAATGCCTCAGAGTTTGCAAAACTCGTCGGGATAATTTTTTTCACTTGTAACATGTGACCACAAACGCCACCACAGGCATCACGTGACTCCTTCGGAGGCAGGGACACAGGCACGCCTCTCATTTCCCTCTTTCCCTCTGACTACTCGGCTTTGGCTTTTCCCCTTCCTGCCTGATTTACTGTGCTGTCAGAGCTAAAGGGAGTAAAGGAATTAAAAGGAAATGGCCCACTTACCATACAATGAGTACAACATGTTGCATTTTCTAATTCCTAAAAATTTTAGGAGGTTTTTACCTTTTATATAATAATTTCCACATGCTAATTGAGAAAAGTGTGAAGCACTTTTAACATTTTGGCATATTTCTCACTAAGCCTCATGTGTCCCCAGTCCTAGAAGAGTGTGGTTTTTCCATTAACCATGACAGAGGGAGGCCATTTACTCTTCCCATGATTCCATTTTCTCTCCTAATAGAAAAGAAAATATTCCAGCCTTTCTCAGAAAGATGGTGAAGATGTTGGACTTTCCTGGTCCTTGAAAGAGGAAAATGACCGTAAACTAAGTGTCGAGGAATGTTTTATAGAGACTGTGTAGCATCTATCATTCACACGATGCTTGCTGATTAGTGATGGTTGAAATCATTGTGAAAGTAATTTATAAGCACAAAGAAGGATCTGCATAAATCTTGCCAAGACTTCTGAATATCAATCCCAATAAATTTTTAACCACGAAAGGAATCATTTTCCCCTATCAATCCCTACAATCCCAGCCCATTCAAAAGAATTACTTATAATCTTTCATTTAAAAACATTTATTTGGGCTCTATTTTCACCTAAAACATATATTTAACTTCTTCAGGCCCTAATCTAGTTTCTTAGAGGCAGGGATCCATGCTGCCACATTAATCCGCATGATTGACTTAATATATCTCTCTCTTCCAGTACTTGCAGAGATATGAAAATATTCATCCCTCTGAGCTCCAGAAATTGGTTTTCTCATTCATGTTCTGCAGAAGTACTCAGTGCTCCCTGTCAGAAAGGGACTGAGAACACAGGCTTCTGCCTCTGAATCCTAAACACGGCAGGGTGGCCACGGGTGTGATAACTAAGCCTGATGACTCAGCACTGTTTTTAATTTTCAGTTGTGTCTACGCTCAGAAACCCATTTGACTGGCTGGGGTATCCAAAGCAGTGAGCTAGGGTTGTTTCTAGGGAGTAAGCTGAGGTTAACCTCTTTTGCCTGAATTAAGTAAATGCTGGCAGTGCTATCAGGAACCTGGGATGGCCAGATGGCCAAGCCACACCTCACCAGTCACCAATCAGCATTCAACAGCTGGGCTTGGCCAAACAACAACTGTCCCCGACTCTGGCTTCTGATCATCTGCTGCCTATAAATAGAAGCTGGGTGTCATGAAAAGAGAGCAAAGTACTTGATACAGCAGTTCAGGAAATCTATCTGAAAGCCACATGACCAGCTTAATGTATTGAGCTAGTTTCAGGGTTACTTGAGGATGGAAAAACATAAAGTCTGAGAATAAGCACTCGCGCCAAAAGTGAGGTATCCATACAAAGAGGCGATGGGTGTTTTATGAAATGAAGGCTAGGATATTTCCAGATTGTATAAGTAGTCAAGTTGGAAATGCGAAGTACTGAAACAGGCAGAAACGTATCTGTTATGTTAACAGAAGTTTGTTTAATAGGGGAACAGTACTAAAATCCAGGGTCATGCTCTTCTTGAACCACTACAGACCACTGTTCTGCTTCATACACTGCATCTTAATCTGTTTATCAGACTTTATATTAGAGTGAAAAACTGAGAAAGGGATACATTTTTCTCATATATTATTGGAGTAATACTAAAATAAAGCACTAAGAAAAAACTTGATGTGTGATGTGGATAAATACCCACCTTGTCCAAAAACAAAGGACAGAGTGAGCAGGACAGAAAGTGGCATTTGAAGAATGCGATTATCTTAGATCTTCTAGATGCGTTGGGAATCACACATTCTGGAGAAAAGATACACAACCCAGCCAGAAAGGAAAGATTGACAAAAAGAGAGAAGAGAGCTGAGTTTAAGCAGCAAAGATATTTAAATTAAACCACTGTCCTTCCACAGTTACAGGGGCTAGACTTTCAAAGCTTGAGGCATAATCACAAGCGGACCCAGGAGTCTCGTCTCTGGAGTCTCAGCTCACCAGGAACAGCTGGGGATGTCGCTCAAGGCTGACAACTGTGGCGGGGGAGTGTTGAGACAGAACCAGCAACTGCGGGCTTGGCGAGGATCCACCAAGTCAAGGGCAGTGCCAGGCAAGAGTTTCCCCCTTGCACTGGGAAGCAAGAGTCCAAAACCAATCAAAAATATTTGTTGGTGTACAAGTAGTTTTACTTTGACAGGTCTGCATGTTTGAAAGCTGAATGCCACTAGAAATTCAGTAAATAAAAATAATTTTAAAATTATTTTAAAAATAATTTGTATTTGGTGCCTCATCACACACCATCTATACAGATTTGGGTACAAGTTATGCAAAATTTGTGAAGTAAGTGAAACAAGTTATTTTCTCAGACTGCAGATAAACAGATCTCCTGGCTGTAATAAGCACACAAGAACCTTTGGTCATATGATCTGGCTTTAGAGCCGGCCGACTGACTAGAAACTGTGTTATGTTTCTCTAGGATGCTAGAGTCGCCAGAGGCTTTGAACCACTTTATGTAGTGGCCTTTGCCCTGATTTTAGGAGCATTGATCTTTTGTCAATATGTGTCTCTGTAGTAGGCTTGACAAAGA
This sequence comes from Petromus typicus, assembly GCA_004026965.1. NCBI lineage: Eukaryota > Metazoa > Chordata > Mammalia > Rodentia > Petromuridae > Petromus > Petromus typicus. The sequence goes on along the minus strand of PVIR01009155.1, from coordinate 45,275 downwards.
TTTAGTTTATCTATTTTGTTGGTTGCTTTTCAATATTCAGTCAAGTTGATCTCAACCAAAATTAGGTTCCCTTGGGCCAGGCAGTTATCTCAGTGGTTACAGCGCCTGTCTTGCAAGCACAAGGGCCCAGGTTCCACGGTAAGCACATACAATACTGGGTGTGGAGACTCATGCCTAGCAGCGATCAGTACCACATTCCACAGTGCGGGACGTGGAATCACTGTAGCACTCAGAGGCAGAGGCAGGAGGATTGCTGTGATGTGAGTTTGAGTCTGAGCTTAGGACCAACCTGAATTACAAAGTGATACCCTGTCTCAAAAAAAAAAAAAATTAGATTCCCTTTTGTCTTTCTTTTCCCCTTGCTCTTCCTTTTCTAGAAGGTTCTGTACATGTCAACCCTGTCACTGTTTGCTCACAGAGAATCTGAGAAAAGTAATATTATCTCAGCAATGAAGGTATTTCTCTCACAATCTGGTATTTGTAAAGCAAACCAGGAAAGTGCGATAAACAGTAATTGGCAGAGTTTTCCATTTCAGAAGAATTCCCATAATTATGCAAATTGTCTCTCAGAAGGTAAACTCAGAAAGTTCTAGGGGATTGCTATCCCCCAAGCACTGGGGTGTACTCCTGGCAAGGCTGATTTTCCACCCTTCAGGTTGGCTAAGGAGCACTCACCCAGATCCATGGCCCAACATTGTTCTTACTTTGAAGATCTAATTGGTAGTAGAAATGGACATGTTTCATAATACAAGAATTGGGAAGATATGTGCAGAAGTCCACTCCTAAATTTTTAAGGAAATTTTAAAGAGCCCAAGACAGCTCCTGATAATGCTACTCACTGGTTGTTTTCTTGAAAGCACTCGTGGCCTGCCGTGCACCACCTAACGTTTAACATGGAGAAGCACTCACTACTTACAGGGCCCGAGACAGACCTTCCTGGACACAATTCATACTTGCCACACTCTTTGCTCTGCTGATGAGGTGATGACTTTTCTAGAACTTCCATTCAAGGCCAAGAGGCTTCTTGGCACTTTAATAAACCAGGCCCAGCAGGGGAGTAGCATCAGATTACATCACTCAGGACTCCAACCGCATTTTCCACTCATTCCCAGATCCTTTGAGATCATCTGAAACGCTGGCCCATCATGCCTCAGGCAGGATGATCACTGAGGGTACCAGGCTACTTTGCCAAACTTGACATTTCTCTCGCCTAGCTCTGAAACCTGAGAGGTAGTAAAAATAAGTACAATTTCAGTGGAGAGAATTATGGCATTACAGAGGGTATATCAATCCAGGTTAACTCGAGAAACAACCCAGTAGGAAATTATACATTAAGAGATTTATTGCAAAGTAGCAATTTGTGTGATTGTGGGGCCAGGGTAGATGAGGCTAAGATCTCTCATCTGCCATGAGGATGGGCAAGCTGAACAGTGGCAGGATCTAGCGCTGCAGTGCATAGGTAGCACATTTCTTCTTCAGGGAAAACCCAGCTCTACTCTGGATACTTTTCATCTCACTGAATCAGGGCTTCCTGATTGTCCGGGGAGTCTCCTTGTATAAAGTTAGAAGAATAAGGATTTAACCACATCTCCAAAACACCTTTCCAGTGGCACTAAGTGAGTGCTGGCCTGAATAATTTGTAATCTGTAAAACTGTTAATCTGTAAAATTGACCCTCACCCAGGACCCTTCCAGATTCTCTATGGGATCATGCTGTGAAGAAGAAACCTTGCAGCATTTCCACCCATGCTGACAAAAATGTTTGCGGAATGAATGAGCCAGGGAGTAAGACTGTGACAGGGTGAAGGGGTTAGAGCACAAACCGTGACCCCATTTCTCGGGGGAAGTGGTAGGAAGGCAATAGGCCAAACCACACTGGCCACAGGACCCGGTACAGCCCCAGGGATGTGCGTGATTGTGAGTTGTGGGGTTGGGGCAATTTTATCTGAGCAGAGGAAGTAGGCTTTTCACTAAGGAGCTCACAGAAGGGTAAGGTTCATAAAACACAATCGCTCACACGCAGGAGGTAGACACTTCAGTCAACAGGAAGTCAAGACAGGAGAGGGTGTGAGGGGGAGCTGCCCGTGCTCTCCATGGCCTCCTCTCCCGAAGCTCCTCCCTTGTCCTGCATCTTCCCCAGGCTCAAAACTCTAAAACCAAGAACTAATAGCTCCAAAACCCAGCGCGTGAGTCAAGGCTGCAGGACGTTCAGCTCTCTACCCACCGGCTATCTGTAGGAGCCAGACAAAGATACTTCCCTGCACAGTCCTCGTGTCCTGGCCTGTAAGTGGCTGTGTAACTGTTCAACTCTCTGGATCACTGGACAACTAGAGAAGGCACGGATCACAGGGTGGGTTTCTTGAGGACCTAAGAAAGCTTACACTTTGGGACTCCTCACATGCACAGACCTCTTCCACAACACAGGGCATCCGTAGGATATGAGAGACAACAGCAGCCTAGCAAACACCTAGTGTGGAGTGTCACCACAGCGTGGGGATGCGCTCTGTGCCATGGGGACATCCCTGGGACTGCCGATGCCACCTCCTCACTCAGTTCACTGACTCCACACACCACTTGCTCCTTAATTGAGTGAGTTGTACTGGGAGGAAGAGAAAGCACAAAAGTTTTCAAAAATACTAACTACTCTTTCTATTCAAAAGACTGAGTTGGTATTTGAATCATATAAAGTAAATAATAGAAGAAAAAACTCATGTAGAATTCTACAGATGATCTTGGGGGCTCAGTTACACCATATGTTTATTTTTCTCCTAAAAGGAACTATTTTTAATTGATGTTCTAAGTGTGTTCTTTTAATCAGGATATAATAGATAAAAATAGTAGATTTGCTGGGTTAGTGTCAAAAATAAAACAAAGCCTCAATGATCATAACCATCTTTTTTCCTTGTTTTACTTCTAGGACCCACAGACTCAATTCTGCCCAGCAAGAAAGTGAGAATGGAGTTGAGTCAGCAGGAAAAAGAGATGAAATTAATAAATTGAGCCAAGAACATTTACAGCAGAACTCAGCCAATGCTCATCTCTTCCAAACAGCTGCCAACCTCTTTTCCCAGATGAATGAAGATTTCAAATTTTTTTATCCAGTGATGGGGAAATATCACAGAGAAGGTCCAGCCCCATTTATCTGAACTTGACTATATTACCTCCTTTATTATCAAGAGGGCTTTGGGTCCAACTACACTGATTGCCTTATGGAAATTTTGAAATGTGTCGCTCTGCTACTAGAGTGATCCCAATTACAATAGGGAGATTTCATAACGCATAAATTGTTGCATTGTAAGAAGGGGATAATGGTAAGGAAAATTAAAGTTGAACCGTGATCAATTTTCAGTTGTCATTATCCGAAAGCATCTAATAGTATAGTGTGTACAATGTACATCTACACACAAGAAAATAAAAAGAAATATAATGAGTAATTTTGAGTAATACTTGCTACTAGGAAAGATAAATCTCAAAGGCTTAATTCAACAAAGGCTTGTTTGATGCCCTTAAAAAGCCTTACATAGGTCAGGTGGTCCTACATCTTCTTGCCAGCTAGAACCTGTAGCATTCAAGAACATCTCATCAAAAGAATAGAAGGGTAGAGGATACTCTCCAGGTATCAACTTTCCTGCTATTTCTTATTTCTGCTTACTTCTCATGGGCCACCAAGAATTATGTAACCACATCTCATAGCAAAAGTGCCTGGGAATGTATAGGAAGACACAAATGTTTGGTGTTCTACTACTGTCTCCATAACCTACACAAATCTCAGGCTCCACATAATTGAAGACAGCCATTCATCTGTTGATCCATTCAATGAATATTTTTAAGAATGTATTTTAATCAGGATATAATGGATAAAATAAAGTTGATGTATTGAATCTTATCCTAGACACCAGAGATACAGTAGAGAACATGTGTACATGACCCTGGCCACCATGAAGTTCCTAGTTTAATGGGGAAGGTAAATATAAAATACATATTCATTGAATTAATTATCATGTGTAATGACATTAAAAGCAAAGAGCATTATGAGCCTTGTGAGGTGGTTATTTGTCCACTTCACCAGGGAGTTCTGTTCTCTCATGTTCTGTGCAATTTTCAGACCATGAGTTCTGTTCCCTTAATTGTAAGATAGAAATAAAGTCAACATGGAGAAGCAAAAGCATCTCAAGTTGGGCATTTAGTTCAGTGGCATGGCTCCTACATTGCACATACAGGGGCCTCAGTTCAATCCCCCATACTGCCACACCTGAAGTGTGTCAACAGTGCATTAGTCAGACTTGCCTTGTTGAGAAAAAATTCCTGACACACACAATTTAAGGAGAAAAAGGTTTTATTTGGCTCATGGATTTAAAAGCTCCTATCCATGGTCAACTGGCTCCAAGGCAGATATATCACAGTGAAAGGACACATTATAGAAACTCGTGGTATCCAGGAAGCAGAGAGCAGGGAAGAGTCACAGAGGAAAGGGCAAAGAGCTAGATATATTTCCCAAGGTCAGCTCCACTCCTATGTCCTTTCTTGGGCTGACTTTATTCCTGCCTGCAGCTTTCCTCAGCAAAGGTCCCACATTCCTGGCAACGCCACTGTACCTTAAATTTCACTTTCACAACATCAGGTAGCACCCTCCCAGGGGTGCCTCGCAGGGACTCCGACACAGTCACATGTGCTGGCCCGACCTCCTCCCAGACTTTCCTTTGAAACCTGAGCGGAAGCCTCCTTGACCTCATAACTCTTCCATTCTACATGCCTGAAAAAACAGCATCATGCAGGTGATGCCAAGGTCTGCCGCCAGCTGAAGCAGTAGCCAGGTTGCTTTGTGATGTGGCTGCAGTGGCCCGGAGAGCTAAGCATGGTGAAGTGAACTCCAGAACAGCTAATCCCCTCTTCTCCCAGAGGGGGCTCCAGGACTGTCTTCTCAAAGAAAAAGCTTATGCTTTTGTATCCTTGGGCCTCTTTTCCTATGCTTACTGGAACATTCTTTTGGAAAGACGCTATTTAGATTCTTTGCTCATTCTTAATTGGGCTATATGTCTTCTTATAATTCTTTTGTGAGAGTTCTTTATATAGAGATGATCCTTGATTTATGAAGAATTATCTTCTGATAAACTCATCATAAATAAAAAATCATAAATCAGAAATGCATTTAAATGTATTGTCTATACATTTAAATGTCATGTTAGTTTTCTCATTGTTGAGACAAAATGTCCAACGCAGTTAAAGAAAGGCTTATTTCTTATCATTTTTAGAGGTTTTAGTCCATAGTTGACTGGCTCCAAGGGAGGGTGGCATGGCAGAGCGATACTGCAGAGGAGAAATAGCCCATGGCATGACCAGGCAGACAGAAGGCAGCCACAGAAAGCAGTGAGCAACAAGCACCAGCAGCAGCTGCTGCAAGCCTTTTTCCTATCCTTCATATTCTATGCAGTCTATCTGTCCTCACACTCAGAGTGGGTCACCCTTAATCCCAGCATCACAGCCTTAATAGCAGCATCATACAGTTTAGATCTAGCCATTTCTGAAAAGTTCCACCTATGATTACATGAGGCTTGGGGGGGGGGGCACATCTACACACAAGCCATTACATATACCTAACCTACCAAATATCAAATATTGATGAAAGGAGGACAACCCAGAAATTAGTCATCTCCTAAGGATTCCAAATACTAGAAGGAAAGAGACTTGCACCAAATATCAAATATTGTAATTTGGCAATTCAGTATACTGTAAAGCATTGATGTTTACATTCATGATTACATAGCTAACAGCAAGCTGTAGCTCTTTGTTGCTGCCTAGCATCAAGAGATGACTGAACTGTATACTACTAGCCCAAGAAAAAATGAAAATTTGATAATGAGTTTCTAATGAACACATATCACCTTCACATCATGTAAAGTCTAAATTTTGTAAGTTGAAACATTGTTTAAGTCAAATTACAATAGTGAGATTCTGATAGAAATTGCCTTAGGTCCATAATCAGTTTGGAGAACACTGCTATCTTAACAATGAATCTTTTAGGCCATGAATGTAGAATACCTTTCCTTGTATTTAGACATTTTAAAATTTCTTTCAACAATGTCTTATAGTTTTCAGAGTCTATTTTACAGCTCTTTTGTTAGACAATGGTCTTCTTAATTTCTTTTGAGGAATTGTAATTATATAGAAATATAAATTTTTGTATACTGATTCAGTATTCCTCAACATTGCTGAACAAATCATTTACTAGCTTTATGGCATTTTAATGGATTCTTACAATATTTTATAAAACATGAACTGTCATCGTCAGAGAAAAAGTTTTCTTTTGTTCCAACATGCCTTTTATTTCATATTCTTCATCTTGTCCATCTTAACATTTCTTAATTGTTTTTCTTAACTATTTAACACTATTTTTTCTTCATAGCCTCTTCTACCACCATTCCTATTATCTGTTTATAACTAACTAGTATACAAGTTCCCTGAGAACTGATGCATTCTCTATTCTGTGCATTGCCTTCTTAGAGTTTAGAACAGGGCCTGGCACATAGTAGGTGCTGCATAGGTATGCAGGCTCTCTCTTAGGTTTCAGGGTGAAACCTTGAAAGGGAGGGTCCATCTTTCTGTTCTTTAAATACTCTCAGCACCCAACATGCCTGGAGTCCAGAGCACTAGGACCATGCACTAGGATACACAACTTTTCAGGAGTCAGTACGAGGCACTGAAAAAGCAAGTCACAGCAAGTCAGTTGCACTGCAGGCTCCAAAATGCAAGACTACCAGGGTCCTTATGGTTTCTCTGACCTTAGTGACTACATATTTTCTCACCACTGAACAAACTAGGGTCAAAGAACCCCTTGTGGCCACAAAGAAAGGGCAGAATATAAGGGGTCCTTTGAATACAATGGAGTTGACTTGTGAACTCAACTCATTCAGAAGGACTAGCTGGTTGTAACTCAAGCTAGTTGTAAATCAGTACTATTTTCCCATAAGAAATAATGGAAGTATCTATAATGCATTTTGGACCTCCCAGAGTACCCGTTTACTTTTTTCAATAGTAAAAAAGGGTTGCCTCCAGGCATGGTGGCAACTTGCCTACAACATGTTACATTGGGAGCAGGAAGATCACTGAAAATTTGAGGTCTTAAATGGTAAGTTCAAGGCCAGCCTGCACTACATAGACCCTGTCTCAAAAATCCAAATAAATAAATACGGGTTATATAAAGTCTGCAATTTACCAGAAACACCAATAACTTTCCTAGTGGATTCACCAAAAATGTACCTCATTTATCAGCAACAAGAATTTCATACTGTTCTCACCATTCAAGTTGACCTCTTTGGCCTGCAGGAAGGGAGAATGAATGGAAGGTCGTTACTGTTTGGAAGGAAAGTCCCTTCCATGAGAACGACAGGAGTCTGGCTCTCTGTTGTCCTTTCTCTCCTTGGAGAGTCTGTAGCCCACTAGGACCCGCTTCTGGCTCACTAGGTTTCAAACTTTTCAGAATTAAAACCTGGTCTAAAATGGTCTATTTCTGTCTTTCCTTTAACACTGATCCATAGTATGATGTGACATTTACCTTAATCAGTGATCAGTTTTTTCTCTACAAATGTCTGCAGCTCTGTCCATCTTTTCAGTATTTCCTTTATTTCAGAACTTGGCTGCACTGATGGCTGACATTCCCCTCCTGTTAAGAAAGCTCCTCAGCTGCCAATCTGTGTTGCTCTTCAGAAGCTGCTGAGTTCCTCTGTAGACAATGCTGAGTGTTTCTACACCAATTCCTGAACCTCACCACTGTGTACCTGCACTCTGTGAGTTCTTGCTGTAGGGATAGTGTCAGTCAACTACAGGGTCAGCTGAAGGCTCAGACTCCTCTGCACAGGGTACAATTGTAAGCCATACTTTCTTCCAGGCAGATGTCAGTGTCCCTAGAGAGACACTGGCCCTGGATTTCTCAGCTAACCTCATACATGAAAGACCAGCATTCTGGTCATGACTCAAGATTTTAGTCATAAGTTAGTCTAACTCAAGCTGTTCATAAGGATGGCCATAACTCAAGGGTCCACTGGATTACATTGGTCAACAGCTTCAGTTTGAAGATTCACTCAAGAGTTGTTCCAGACAGTGCACTGGATAGATCCCACCTGCACAAAGACCTGCCCACACAATACCCCATCCTCTCTCCCCAACAACCTCTCCTTAGCCAGTGTTTCTGTTATTTCATCTGAACCATTCTTTGCTACTATAAAAAAAAAATAAAGTCAGTGAGCAGAGCAATGAAAAATAATGGGAGGGCCTTTAGGTAAGGCTTAAAAGAATCAAACAAGAGATAGTCTGAGAAAAAGAGTGAAACCTTCAGAATCCAAGCAGGTGGCAAGTGGCTCCACCCAGAGGGACGTGCTGCTGATGAAACTGCACCGCTCCCCTCTCATCCTCTCTGACCCGAGCAACTTAGGGAAGACATTGTCAGAATTTCTATCCTCACCATTCATTTATCCAATAAATGATAATTCCTGGTAACACAACAAAGCTAATTTAGTGGAGATTGCTAGACAGAGATTTTTCAGACAATTGGGGTGTGATAAAGAATTATTCTTTCAAAGGCTCAACCCTGGATATTTGACCCAAAGTAAATTCAGGAAAATTAACTGCAATTTTCATGCCACATACAAGAAAAAAGAAAAGAAAATCCAAAGTATGCCTAAAGAAATGGAAGAAAACAAAAGTGAACATAAGTAAGGTCTTTTATAGGGTAACTCTGTATTTGATGGTTTTTGTCTATTTTACAGACACCGTTACAATAGAATCTTTAAATAAAATTTGATCTTAAAAACTATTAATTTCAAGTACCTAGTGAATTTTTATATTTAAAATCCTAGGCTAACTTTCTATGATCAAATGGAGAGACATAAAATAGTAGCTAATGCATGTAGTCCTTAGCACAAGCCAGGTATTATTCATTCACTAGTTCTTCTAACAACTCTGTGACAAGTAGTGTTTGCAATTCCATTCTGCAGATGAGGAAGATGAAGAAGATCATGTTATAAGCAAGTCCTCATAGCTAATCTGTCAAAGCCTAAATTCAGATTTAGGTCATATAATTCCAGACGCTAGGTTGTCACTATGATTTATTTTCTATACTGTTATAGATAATAATTAATATGCTACCAATATAAAAACTATCAGTATGTAACAATCCCCTTCACATGAAAAATTTCAACCAAACAAATGTCTCAGTGTAGAGGCTGGTAAGAACTTACAAGTTACGCTTACATACAAGGCCAAGAGTACCAAATATGTTCAGTAAAGGATTTTGTCTCTTTTCTGTAACAATAAAATCTCAAGAAATCCTAAGGTACATTAACAAAATTTGGCTTGTGCCATAGTAATAAAAATTAAATATTTAACAGTCACTAAGAGGATAAACAGGATTAGCCTCTGGTGATGTGAAAACTTTGAAAGATATGGAAAATACATTTGTAAAAAGAAATAACAAGCACATCATTTTCTGAAATGAATAGAGGGATATAACTGTGGTTAATATTGGGGCTATGATAAAGAAGAAAACAATAATAGGAAAATTAAACAGTGTACAGTACTTTAAAATGGTTAAAATGGGTTTTGTGGCATATACTTGCAATCCCAAGTTTATGGGAAGCTGAGCCAGGAGGATTACCATGAATTTGAGGCCAGCCTGGACTATATGGTGGGTTCAAGGCTAGCCTGAGTTACACAGATCTTGTCTCAAAAAAATAAAAAATAAACAAAGAAATTAAGATGCATACTTCACATTATGTGTTTTACCATAATAAGTCATAAAAATGAGGACAAAGAAACACTGACTTCTCATTTCTCATCTTTCTACTGTTTGCTATTTGTAGTATCATTTTATTTTCTGTGACTAGTTAAAAAAAACCAAGAGAAATGCATAAGAAAGTTATGAGCAGTCAGGCATCATTACATCACTCACCATCCATATCCAGTGGTATGTTCATCAGTGTCCTATTTGAAGAACCCTAAGAATCAGCTACGTGCAATTTCAAGCATCCACGCGGTCGCTTGAAGGTTCCTACATAAATAACCAGCCCCTGGAAACTCCACGTCCTAACAGAGAAAGTTTTATTGAATATAGCCTGTGTAAAAACATCAGGTTCGGCACCCACCTAACATATTTCCTGGAACTTCTTTCAAATAATCTTGTTTTGAAGAACAGGTAGTTCCTCTGTCATTTCAGACTATGCTTGTGAGAACACGTTATGCCGGTGACCTCTTTTTACTTGGTCAAGCAGCTTCTTCGTAACCTTTTACGGCTTTTGTTTTGTCTTTTCTTCTGTTTTCAAAAAGTGGGCAGGAATATAAAAGGCACAGAGAGTATGCCAAACATTATAAATTATAATGCCAGGGTTAAAGATAAAACCGAGGCCAGTATCTACCAGAGAATATTATTAGTAGTTTCACTTTGAGTATCCTTCTCTTTATATGAAAATACTAACTGAGCTGGAGTCCCTAAGACTTCCTCCTTACCTGGCAGGTTTTAATATCTTGTGAATGAAAGAATCTTTGGAAGATATTACAGAGATGACCTGATTTTCAGTCCTGCAGAAGTCAACAGGCAAGTAAACAGTGACATCAGCCAGAGGGGATGGATGGGAGCCTGGTGCGAGATGGGAGAGTAGCCGCCTCTCAGCTCCAGCCTCCAGCTGCCTTCGGGGACCAGCAGAGTGAGGACATCTCCACCCACGGTTGCCTTATCGGAACCAATGTGGCAAGAATATCTCCCTTAGGTTTTCAAGAGAAGCAGGGAATCTGCATTTGTGTGTAAACGATTGTAACTTTTAAAACTTGGCAATCAGTGAAGAATTTCTGAAAGCACTGTAGGGTCCAAACAAAACGTGTCTCTTGGCTGAACTGAGATGTGGCCTCGAGTGGAGTCCAACTGTCTTGATTTTATGGAAGAGGCAGCCAAAACCCAGGAGGAAGTGCAGTTATTTGCACAGGCTGTCAGGGCGGCTGAGGAAGCAACAGGTCCAGGTACAGCTCATCTTCTAGGCCCATCCTCTCTCCCTTGCTTAATAAAGCAGTAGCTCAGTTGCACAAGCACATGGAAGTTCCCACTTTTGTACATCAGTAAGCCTCCAGCCACCATGGACCAAGATGGAGACAGACGACCCAGGTGACAACCACGTCCTCTTGCCCTCTTCTAGGGGACACTTGCTAGGAGTCTTTATCTAGCATGGGCTCCCAGCTCCAACAGATGGCATCTCTGAAATCATCTCATCTGAGATGCTAACAGGTTGAGTCTGAAAGATTGTTAGTACAGTAGGCTGTTAATGATTGTGTTATATCCTACAAATGCAACAGAGTATTCTCTCAAACTTGAATCATTTCAACTTCACTCTGTTTCCAGAGACTTGCTACTAAGTTACCTGTGCCCATATCTTTGATGGTAATCAGAAACTCTGACGCCACTGGGCTGAGGATAGTGTGCAGCAGCTGGACAGAGACAGGTCTGCCTTGATATGGCAAATTTGGGGATAAGACTTGAAACAACTGAAATCTTAAGGAAAAGGTAGCAGGATCTGTAGTTTAAAGCACAAATCATCTACGTTCATTTGTTCATGCATCTGGTATATCTTCCTAGCCTCTACCTTTCTCCAGGCTTTTATGTCAGCAAGCACTCTATAGAACACAACTGTTTCCATGATAGGAATTTGAATCCCAAAGCTTTCTTGGAAGTTCTTGAATTTGCTACTGGAAAAAGAAGTTAGTTGACTAACAGAGGATTCATTCTTTGAATATGTCCTACCTGAAACATTGTGACTTCCCTGTACTCCAGCCACACTTACCTGCGACTTGGTCCTGAGAGATCAAGACCACCAAGTATCAAGGTTCACTTCCTCTGTCCTGGGACAACAAGAATACCTGGCAGTGATTCCATTGATATGAGGTGTCTATCGTAGACAAACTGATAAAAGCAGAAAACAATACTGGTTTTCAGGGGCCACAGGTTGAGGATGGAGAGTTGTTATTCAATGGTTATAAAATTTCAGGTCTGCGGTACAACATAGAGCTTATAGTTAACCAGAGAGTACAGGTACACTCCAAAATTTGTTAACAAACTAGATTTCATATTAAGTATTCTTAACATACATACACCAATAAAATAAAGCCATACACAAATACTTGTGGAGGTGTTGAATATATTTATTACCTTGATTGATTGTGGTGATGGTATCACAGATATTTGCATTTGTCCAAACTCATCCAACTGCACATATTGAATATGTACAGTTCTTTATATATCAATTATGCTTTAGTAAAGCTGTTAAAATATTTCTGGTATTGCAGGAAAAATAACAATAATAATAGCCAATACTTACATACATCTACCTATCCTAAGCCCTAAGCCTTTAAGCCTTGTCCATAAACTAGCAGAGGCAATTCTTCCAACAACCCTGTGAAGTAGGTAACCCTACTTGTCAACTGAGACAACGGAGACACAGAGAGGTTAAGTGACTTGTCCAAAGTCACACAACAAAAAAATGGCAAACTTGGAATTGGACATCTAGCCCAAGACTGCTCCACTGCCTTCTTAGGAAGTACTGGTCCTGGCACAGCCAATCTTCTGTTAGGCTATATGGCCAGGGACTGTGTTTAAAAGCCTTTATAAACTCCTAAAAAGCATCACCCTCTGCAGCTCTCTCAGTTCTTCCTTCAGTCAGAGCATCTCAGCTGTTTCCAGAAGGCCCCACTATTGCCCTCAGTTCACCTTGCCCTCTTCTCCTCAGAGTTCTTTTCCTTGTATGTGTTAGAGAACAAGTGTCCTTCCATCCCAAGATGGATTTTATATCATTCCTCCTTAGAGCAGCAACTTCTTCCAAATTCTGTATGTTCCATTTCTCCCTCTCCTTCTGGTAGGTATCTCCTGGCACAGAACACAGGATCAGGACTAGGCTGTCTGGGTAAAAATCTTGGAACTGGACTTTTTTTCTTTGTTATTTTGGCCAGGTGCCTTAACCCCACTCTATGCCAGTGCTGACAGTGAAAAAGAAAAAAGTTTTTTTTCCCCTCATAGTTTCAGAGCTTCTGGTCCATGATCTGCTGGCTCTCAGGCAGGAACAGCACAGTAAAAGGGTGTGGCAGAGCAAAAATGTCCACTCCATGGTGTCTGGGAAGCAGAGCAGAGCACCAGTGCCAGATACAAAGAGGCCAGGGACAAGATATAGATCCCAAAATCATGACCTTGACCCTATGACCCCTTGTCATGACCCACCCAGACGTGACCAGACATGCTTTACTAATCTCCTAGGCAATTCTAAAACCAATTAAAGTGATAATACAACTTAACTGTCACACTGGAGATTATTGCACTATGAAGATTAAATGGGTGAATCCAACCATGTAATGATGACAGTGGCAGGGTCAAAGTAAGTGCTCTAAATGGCACTGTTTTGACATTTAACTCATCTACTTAAGATATATTTCACTGACCCTATTGCTCTGTGAAGTTATCTTCCCACTCCTCTGGCCTCAGTGACCAGATCATTCTCCAACTCAAAGTCCTTCAGTGGCTCCCCAGTGTCTGGCCTAGTAAGATGAGATGACCTTAGACCTACATTCAAGATCTATCCTTTCCTCTTTCTAGAATGTTCTCTCTCCTTCCTGCCTGATAAATCCCCACCCATCCTTCAAGGCCCAGGTTCCATGATGTCTCTTACAAGACCTCCATGACTTTCCTCAGAAGACCCTACATCCATGGTTCTATCACTGCCCAGAACTTCTCAAGCATAATTGCCTTCCATGTGCTTATCATCTTGTCTAGAATGTACGCGTTTTCTTCTCCTTCCCCTCTTACTACTTCTATGGCCAGACTGTACTGAGTGTTTGCTGCACATCAAGCTGTGTGGCACATGTGTCTTTTCAGCCAGTTTCTGCAGAAATGATAGGAGTTATCATTCACATCTTATGGCTGAAACCATAAAGGAGAGCTACGTTACTAATCTCAAAGTCATACAGTTAGTAAACAACAGCGCTTGAACTTGAAGCCAAATGTGGCTGATCATAAAGCTCATACCTTCATCAGAATGCCTCAAGGCTGCCTGGCTGACTTTGTACACTCCTCAGTTCTGATACAAAAAGGATGACACTGAGAAGTCAGCAGGTACTTGGGAGGAGGAGGAGGAGGAAGAGGAGGAGGAGGAGGAGGAGGAGGAGGAGGAGGAAGAAGAAGAAGAAGAAGAAGAAGAAGAAGAAGAAGAAGAAGAAGAAGAAGAAAGAAGACGAAGAAGAAGAAGAAGAAGAAGAAGAAGAAGAAGAAGAAGAAGAAGAAGAAGAAGAAGAAGAAGAAGAAGAAGACTCAAGGGCTTCCTATGTGCCGGGTACCTTTCAAAGCCCTTCACCTCTATTCACCAGTGGGAGTTTCATCAGAGTAAAACTATTGCCTCTACTTTATAAATGAGGAATCAGGCAAAGAATGGCTAAGCAACTTGCCCAGAGGCCCATGCTGTAAGTGGCAGAGCTCAGATACAAACCCAAGAATCCCGACCAAGAGTCTATGCTCATAAATGCCAGACTATCTACAGCCACATTTATATCAAATAAACAAGTAAAAAAAATGAAGAAAAAAGAATTGCATCGATGAAAATAGAAATTTGGATGAGAGGAACTAACCTGTGACATTTAGCTACATGTCCTATTCTGAGGACCTGTAGGTCAGAAGATAGGGGTGAGGTGTCAGCACCCACAGAGAACCTGTGAGAGGGTGAGAAGATACCAGGCAGCACCTCCCCACTCAGCTCCCTGTTTTCTCCTTCAGTGCCACAGACACTGTTCAGGTAGCCTTGGCTCTTGGTTACCTACTTAACGGGAAATCTACAGGGGCCCGCTGGCTCCCAGGCCTGCTGCCTGCTTGGGCTCTGTGACAGGGACACCAGTGCTGAATACAATGGTGAACTATGTGAGTAGAGGCCAGTGTGTCCACATAGAAAAGCTCCCATGTGACCTCCAGGTGCTGCCTAAGATCTGTGCAATTGAAATGACCATGTTGGAGGACTGGCTAAACGTTTCTCTTGGGCTTCCTTCAGGAACAGAGCCAGTGAGCAAATGGAAGGTAAGGGAGTAATAAATGAAGGTCCTCACTTTTCTATTGCAGGGCTTGCTCTGGACTCTTTAACTTAGACAAATACTCCAAGTTCCAGCTCTCACACAGAAGTGCATGAAAACTGTGTGCTTTGCTGATCCTGAAGCATCTTGTTCTTTCCTCATCTGAATGTTTATCCTCCTTCACTTTAATTGTACTTTTAATGTTCATTTACTGGAAAATGGTTAGTAATCACCATAATTATGAAGTGTCATTCCTCCCTGTTCATCTCTATATTCCCAGGATCACCACCATGCCTTGCAGACATTCAAACATCTGTTGAATAAATATGTGGGTAAGTAAATGAAGAAATGACCATGTCAAAAGAGCTAGGTAATCCACTAGGTAATCCATGTTGTTTTCTTCTCTGAAATCATTGGTTCCCCTAGTGATTAGGATGGATTGGGGTATCTGACTTGTTCTGGCTAATACACCGTAAGTGGAAACTACATTATTTCTTATCTGAGGCATTGGTTATTGGTACAAGACCAACAGAGCTTTCTTTCCTATTTCCAGGACAACTGGCAATTTTCCAGATGGCAATCTCTTTCTCAATCTACATCACATGTTGGACATGTAATACAAGCAAGGGACAGATCTTTGCTATTTGATACCACTAGGATTTGATGGCTGTTACTGCAGCGAAACCTAGCCTATACTAACTATTGGATATTCAGTCCAGCCAGGTTTGTCCGAGGTCCACAGAACAGTATAAGCCCCTGAAAACCATCCTAGAAGAACTCAACAGAACTTTCTCCAATTACAGAAATATCCTAAAGATCTCCATAATGAAAGCTACTACTCATCACTGTTTAGAAATCTTCAACTTTGACAAACTATGCAGTAGGGGTTTGTCTTTCCACATTTCTTTGCCTGTCCCTATAACAGATGAGGACAACTGGGGCTAGCTATCAAAGCCAGGCCAAAAGATCACTTATAGACTTCACATACTACTTTTTGCTTGAAAATGTAAATGAAAGAAAGATAGATATTGTCTTTATTAAATGCCATCTGAAACACAGATCTCAGTTTCTACTAGCTTTGGGAAAAGAGGCAGTTCAATTTCAATGTAATATTTAGAGGCCATGCTGAACATTCCAAATTAGATTCCTCCCAGGCTATTATGTATTTTAAAAATTTATTCTAAGGGTGATGGCTCTATTCAAGCTCCTGTCTCCCAGGCCTCTGAAAGAAAGGGGCTGTTTATTGAATCCCATGAACTAATTTGACATGTAAAATTACTTTCTGCCAACCCACTACCCTCTATTCTACTGGAGAACACAGTGTGAGGAGGAGAAGGGAATACAGAAGTGGATGGTTGAGAAAAGCATTCAGAGGTATATTTATTTCTAATTTAATGTGCCATTTAAGGACCACAGATATCCTGCTGCTGCCACTGGTATATATAAAGATATATTCTTATAAAGGAAACCATCAATTATTGAGATCCTATTGTGGCTATGGTTGTATTAAGTTTTATATACAAGATTTTAAATCGAGTGTAGTGGCACATTACACCTGTAATCCCAGCATTTGGGAGATTAAAACAAGAGATTTAGTTTGAGTTCAGGGCTGGCTGGGCTACATAGTAAGTTCAAAGCCAGGCCAAACTACATAGTGAGACTGTCTCAAAAAATAAAAAAATTTAAAAACCTCCAAATATACATACAGGATCTTACGTAATCTTGAGAGAAATCACCAGAGTTATCTTTGTAGCTGAGGAAAACTGAGACTCAGAAATCACAAGGCACTTGGTAATCAGAGCCAACTCAACTCAGTCCCAAATATCATGTGCTGTCCCTTTGTCTTTTATACAATGTTTAGAAAACACCTTCCATCAAAACAAGGCAAGGGGAGGGGGATTGAGAAGCTTTTGTTAAGTGGAAAAGATTAGGAAGAAGAATGAGAGAAGAAAATGAGCACTGAACTAGAAGGCAGAAAACGTGGGATCCAGTTTAGTGTTTAGAGGACCCCAGGTAAATGCCTTGTTCTCTCCAGACCTCAGTTTTCTCCTCTGTGAAAAGAAATGGCTCAACAAAGACAGCTCTATGGTCTCTATTAGCTCAGTATTTTTAGGAAACTGGCCACAAAGCCACAAAAACTATTACCCTTTCTTTCAACCTTACTGAAAGTCACCCTGAGGTTAGATTTTTGTTGTTGTTGTTATTGTGGCTAATAGTTTAAGGTCAGCGTGGGAGGTACTATAGTCAGAATCAGCCTAAATCAGGTTTATGATTTCACTGGGGAGATGGAACAATTCAAATATTTGCCATTCATCCTTTGTTAGAGCATTTTTAATTTTAAAAGCTTTAGATATAAAGATGATTTGCAAGGATAATATGGAGATTCCTTATGAGCCTCACTCAGATTCCTCTATTATTAGCATCATATTACTGTACTGTGGTACATTTGTCATGACTAATGATCCAATGAGGGGGCATTATTATTAACTACCTGAGCTCCATGCTTTATTTTTATTTCCTTTTTTCTAAATGCCCTTCCAATGTCTTGAGATCTATTTGAGGATACCGTATTACATTTAAGGATTACGATGAGTTAGGCTTCTCCTGTCAGTGCAGTTTTCTCAGCTTTTCTTTCTTTTTGGTGACCTCAACAAGTTTGAAGCAACATGGTCAGACATTTTTGTGGACCATTCCATGATCTGGGTCTGTTGCTATGTTTTGCTCATGGTTGGGCTTGCTTTCCACTCTGAAGAGGAAGTAAGGTGGCACTCTCATCACATCCTATCAAACGTAGAACTCCACTGTTGAGATTCACCCTGATGACATGGTGAGGCAGTGTTTTCCCTGTCATTACTAGAAAGTTACATTTTCCCAACTTCCTATGTTGTGTTCTTCAAAAGGAAGTTTCTATATGCACTCATACGGGGAGTTACACTTGTTTTGGCTTGTGTTTAGCTGTTCCGCCAAAGCCTAATGCAATCATAGGTGGGCTTTTATGGAAGTGGCTAGATCTAGAGTATGTGATCCTGGGGGTAAGTGTATTTACTAAATCAGTTTACTGATTGGTTTGACACATACAATATAAAAAGGGTAGAAAGAAGCTGTCAAGGTCACTTGCTTGCTTGCTTTGCTACCTTCTGCTCAAAATGAACTGTTTCCCCTCTGTGATGCCTGTCTGCCATGCCACTGTATCTTAGAACCAGCTGGTTATGGACTGAAACCTCTACAAACAGTGAGCTAAATAAACCTTTCCTCCTTTAACTTGTGGGTATTGGATTTTTGTCTCAGCAATGAGGAAAATACAACAATCCTTTACCTCCTCAATGAGAGTAGGGATTATTTTTATAAAGTACATCCATGTGGGCAATTTCTGTAGGGAACATATTCCACCTCTAACTGCTTTTGTCCCAAAATAAACTAAGCCAGGATACTGGCTAACTCGATACAGTCCTTGAAAGAGGCATTTCCTAACAACAGGGGCAAACTGCTGTGCCAAGTAGCATGCAAAAAGTACCTTGCACAACAGATGACTCCTAATAATTTATTCCTTTTTTTGTTCACACAAGACTTGTTTATTGCTCACAACCTTCAATTTCCTTTTACCTACAAATTTAATGCAGTTAAATATTACATGTAAGGAGCTCTTAGAAATCAATAAGGAAAAAAGTACAATTCATACTTTCAAATGAGCAAAAAAGATGAAAAATAAATTCACATTGGAAATACAAGTGAAAAATTAATATGCATATATGCCAAAGTCCAAAGTGGTTATCTCTGAGGAAGAGATGAAGTGGGGAGAAATTATAAAATACCTTCACTTTCTAAAAAACATTGCACGTTTCAAAGAACTTTTCCATTGTTTTCTGAAAAAGCAATAAAATATTCTTAATGGAATAAAATTATATCTGTTAAAATACATCTGGTATTTTTTTAAATCTACTATTGGCTATAAGACTGAGATCTGCCTTAAACTCTCTTTCACATACTTATTTCTTGCAGTATGAATGACCTACAGCCTTTGAGAACAGATGGCTGACATTGTGAAACACAATGTGACAATTTATTTGCATCTCTTAATTGGAAAATTAGCATTCAAGGTCTCCATACCTTATATGTTTGTAATTAGAAATCATGGATGTCATTTTTTCCTTTACTACATTTTCAAGATTTAGTAATTAAGATGATGACACAGAAAAACCATTGTTCACCAGGCAATTTTAGTTCTATTTGGCATTCACAGACAAAAAGCTCATCATGTGTATAATTTCTCAAGAAGCACTACCATTGTTCTGTATACTCTTGCTTTGGTTATTAAATATAGGTAGACAACTTCTGGATGAAGGAATTTTCAATTTAAGACCATTTTGACAGTCCAACAGAATCATAACAAAATCTATCATCTTTATATAACTTGTATCAAGAAGGAGAAAAAATTAAGAATAGCTGAAGCCAAATTTAATCGCAAAATAAATTTTTGTTCTTAAAAAGTGATACTCAAAAACAGCAATATTTTAGAGTGCTCAAATAAGAGAAAAATAATGTCATATTAAAATTCAACACAGTACTGGTGAGTAATAAGCATATAATAGAAAATGTGATGCTGATGTATGCAGCTGAGATATTCTCAGAGAGAGAGGTGTGAGAGCGACACCATTTCTCTATTATCCTCAGAGAAAGAAAGTCAGATAAACACTGATGGGAACAAGAGAAATCAATGCCCCTTATTTTGAGGTGTGATTTTATGTGCAGAAAAGATGCTCCCAGAAGCACTGTACATTTGTTTGTCTGACAAAGGCTAGCACTGTGGTCACAGCTTGACCTGTGAGGGATTGAATTAGCTTTGAAGTTATTGTTCTGGGCCTACAAATAACTTCTAATCTGATGTCCAGCGATTAGCTGGAAAAATAAGTTCACACGCTTAACAAAACCTCTTCTATCATCAAGTTTTTATTTAACAGTCAACGCTGAGCAGCCAAAATAACTTGAGAAGATACTGTGAACAAGAGAAAAGTGCTTTGTGGAGGCTTAAGGGAAATGTGACGTAAGCCATCTTGGGTCTATCTAGACATTTTGAAGTCTTCCCTCAGGAAATCCTATTGGACATTTTGTGCTGAGCTTTTAGCTTTTTGGATATGGTACAGTTCCACTTGAAACATTTAGACCTTGGGTGCTATTTTTGAACAAAAATTTTCTCTTGCATATTTCAGTCAGAAAGACCTGAGGTGAAAGGAGCCTTAAAATTCTTTTACCAATTTCAAACCTTTAAAAAACATTGAAATATTTTTGTTGGAGCTCTACAAGCAAAGATTACCCAATTTGGTTACAATCTTTTCTTCCTAGTATTGTGTGCACTTTTAGGCTAAAAAACAACTAGGTGAGTGGAAGGGTAGGGAATAATTTAGGGGAGACTAAATACAGAGTAAAATTCCATAAAGTGGCAATATCAGACTCACAATTACAGGAGATCTGATTCATTCTTAGGACGTACCCTAAGAATTCTCTTTCATCGTAGAGCAGTCTGTTTTGAAGAACATTCTCATCAGATGCACGTTCTTCATAGCCAAATGTTTAGCTGATTTATTTTGTAATTGTCTTATGCCAACTTCTGCCAGAAAATGGTTTTAATATCTTACTAAGCTGAAAGGATTTCTGTAGATTTATCTGATAATGTAGAAAATATTCTTACTTCTGAGAATCAAAAGGAATCAGAAATTCTCCCCAGAAAGATCAAAGAGATAGCCAGCTGCCTTAAGCATTTGACCTGTAGCAAACTTGAGAAGTTTGTGTTACTTTGGGCCAAGCACACTTTGGTGGGTGTGCACATTCAGTGGGTACCTAACATGCTGTAGTCCACATTGATTCTCTTCCAAATTACCAACGATAACAAAACAAACTGTCCAAATGAGGGTTTTTTGTGCTTTAATCAACTGAAGTTATATGAGGTAAAAGTCACTAGAAGCTAAAATAAGACAGTCCACAACTTATGATGATTTGATTTATGATTTTTTTCAATTTTACCACTGTGCAAAAATGATGTATTTAGTAGAAAATCTAGTTTTCATTTTTGAAATTTCATCTTTTTCCCAGCCAGTGACACGCCATATAATATTTTCTCAAAATTTTGGGCAATATCAATGAACCACAACTCATATCAACTATATAATCACAAAGGCAAACAACTGATACGCTATATTTCAGCATATTCTGTGCTGCATTGCTGAGATATCTAGTGTCGAGTGTATTAAATGTATTTCAATTTGCTATATTTTCAACTTATAAGAAGCTTATTAAGATATAACCACCAGGGTAAGTAACGAAGCAACTATACTTCAATTAGAAAATGTTTCTCAGACTTGTTATTTGTATATCACTATTGAGGCCTTTGCTGTATCCCAGCTGCTATATTATTTTATGAAGCCATATAAACTTGTCAATATTTGGTTCCAATCTGTAAAACCTAAAGTTTCATATGGTTCAACTTAATATTTTTCACTTGAATTTTTCTCTAACTTGAGTAAGTTTAAAATCTTAAAGGCAATCCAGCAATCATGCCTGACATTGACCCAAAGGAGCTGAAAACTTATGTCCACAGAAAACCTGAACAATGATATTTACAGCTTCTATATTCATAATTTCTCAAGTCTGGAAACAGCCAAGATGTACTTTGGTAAATGAATAGATAACCTGCATATCCAACAATGGAATATTGCTCAGCTCTAAAAAGAAATGAGTTGTCAACCCATGCAAAGACATGTAGGAAATTTAAATGCACATTACTAAGTAAAAGAAGCCAATTTGAAAACTCTCCACTGTATGATACCAACTATAGACAGTCTAGAAAAGGCAAAACAGTAGTGTGAAGACAATAAAAAAATTAGTAGTTGCCAAAGATTACAAGGGAGGTATAGGAGGAACAGAAGATTTTTAGAGCAGTAAGACTACTCTGTATGGTAATGGTACTGTATCATTATATGTTATATAATTATACCTGTTTCCAAAAGTACAAAATACAAAACACCAACAGTGAACCTAATTATAAACTGTATTCTCTGTGTGATAATGATATGTCAAATGTAAGTTCATCAGTTGTAAAATGTGCACCATTCCAGTGAGAGATGCCAGTATCAGGGGACGCTATATATGTTTAGGGACACAGCGTACATAGAAAATCTCTGTAGTGTCCTCTGACTTTGCTGTGAACTTAAAGCTGCTCTTAAAATATGAAGCCTATTTTGAAAAAATAGCCACCTTAAATTAGTGCTAAGGATCCTTCTAGTCCTCAACAATTCTTTGGTAAAAAGTCTGTAAGTAGAGCCACCATTAATCCCTTCCTCCCCTGTATATTCATGGGTTTTGTTTGTTTGTTTGTTTGTTTCATCAAGAGGTAGAGTCTTTTTCTCCTTGCTTCAATTTCAGAATGGCCTGTGACTATCTAGGACCAATTCAGTGTGGTAGGGTGAAACAGCGACGGTTCTGAGCCTAGCTACTGAGAGGCTTGGAAGCTTCCTCCTTAGTCTGTACAGAAACTAGCCTCTGTGTAAGAAACCTTACTACCCAAGTCTACCATGCCATGAGGAAGCCCAGAAGCTGGTCACAAAGTGAGGCCATGTGGAGGAGAACGGAGGAACCCAGCAGACAGAGAAAGCCACAGCCCTCAAGAGATGACTCCAGTTGAATTATCTCAGCCAGCTCTCAGCAATTTAAGTCAGACCTGCTCAGGTCCTAGACAGATCAGCCACTCTGCTGTGACCTGTTGGAATTCATGTCCTAGAAAACTGAATGTAATAATAATAATAATAATAATAATAAAAAGGTGTTGCTTTGTTTCACTCCATTTAAGAATAGACAAATGTAACACTCCATTTGAGGAGAGCTGCCTGGTGTTTAAGACTTCAGATTCTAAAGCCAGACTTTTTCAGATCACAGCCTGGTTTAGTAACTCAGAGACCTTGTTTAAACCATAATCATGTTAGTTTGCTACATTGGTGGCCTCCCATTAACCTCATCCCCTTGGATTCACACCCTGTATACTCTCCTCCATGCTAACTCTGGGCATGACTGTGTGAGATACTTTGGGCAAAGAGGTCCGAATAAATATGATACAAGTAGAGCCTTGACAATCAGTAGTAGCACAATGGGACATTTCCTCTCAGAGGGCTTCCTCTCAGAGCACTATCTATAAATTCTACCATCTGAAGAAGTCCAGCTGCCTTGCTGAAATCTGGTAGGACGGAGAGATGTTCCCAGTTAGCCCCAGCCATTCCAGCCATCCAAGCTCAAGTGCCAGATCTGTGCCTCAAGAAGAGTAGAACTACCCTGCTGAGCCCACCCTAGAAGGCACATCAGAGGAATAATAGATCATTATTATTTAAAGCCGCTAAATTTAGGTATGGTTTGCTATGAATCAATAAATAACTAAAATAGAAATAATACCTTTGAAATTACAAAGTGCTAAAGTATTTTTCTTAGTATACACTGAAGTCTCTATAAAGTCAATCAGTCGACCACCTAAAAGTATAGTCTACCAAATAATACACTTATCAGAGTTTGAGAACTACTTGTTCAGCAGGACAACATTAACAGTGATTATAAGCATAATCGCAATCAGTAATTGAATATCTACTCTTTTCAGAACTCTGGAATAAAAATGCTTTACATGCATGACCTAGTTTAATCCTCACAACAACCTTATCAGACAGGTACTGTTATTATTCCCATTTTAGAAGTGAGGAACATGAAACTCAGAAAGGGAAAGTAATTTAGCAAAGGTCACCTTTGGCCAATAAAAAAAAAAATCATTGTGGGATAGAAACTTCCCACGATCTAGAAACAAGTAAATAATAGCTATTCTACACATAAATATCTATTTTATTCATCTTTACTTATATTCCGTGTTTACTTCAAAGTCAGGGCTTCTGTGTTTGACCTGAAGCCTGGGCTCTATCCAGGTTGCTCAGCATCCCACCTGCTGCCTCGATGTCTCCTGGGGGCTGTCAGGACCAGTACATTGTCCTCGTCAGAGCCATTCCAACTCTATTAACCAACAACAGTTAGTGGACACTTACATGCTTAGCTTTGTGCTAAGTGCTGGAGTGGGAATGGAAGGAAACTTAGAGTAACTGTAAAATGAATCATACCCTGAAGGAATTTATGTTTGCTAAGGGAGACCAGAATAGTTCCCACACACATATCAAAATAGTCACTAGATAAGGTAAACCCATCTAAAATTATGTCACAAATTACACAAAACAGATATGCTACAGAAGTTGGGGGAAAAAAGGACACCAAGGGGGGAGCTAAACAAAAAGACAATTCTTGCATACTTCAGAAGCACTGTTTGGCAGAATTGGAGCTGAGAGGAGAAAGCATTCTAGGTAAAGAAGATACTGTAGCCTAGGAAAAGACAGGACTGTGAGTAATCAGAGAACAGAGAAATAGGTTGAGGTAGAGAATAAGTTTGGACCAAAAGCACTGAGTAAACTATACTGTGTCCACTTTGTGTCCCCAGCACCAGAATATAAATACTCATTGAATAGATATTTGTCAGGTAAAGAACAGAGGGTTCCATCCATGGAATAGTCGTGGGTAGAAGGTCTGATTGGAGAGAGGAAGACGAAGAGAAAATATACTCTAAAGGACGACATAAAGGATAGAATCAGAGGCCACACCCAACACCTTTCAGGAGGGGTGGGGAGGGATACAAAGCCCAGGATGATGAAAGTTCTAAATAAGAGCATCATCTCCCCAAACTAGGACCTACTAGCCTGGGACAGTGTTTCCTGCTGTGTCCCCACAGCTAAGACTTGGAAGCTCACCCACCTGCTGAGAAACAATGGGGGCTTCAGGGAGGTTCCCTTTGTGTGGATAAAGCCCAGCAATCATCCTCTTGCTTCAGAAACTGCACTTGCCTGCAGCAGTAACCACCTTTTCTCACTCCAAACGCCCCTAGCAATCACTCCCCCTGAATCCTTCCTAGCAGAGGGAGAAGGTAACTTAGGTACCTCCAGGGCACTGAACACTGTACTCTGGGGGTCTCTAGAGTCTCCATCAGCCTATAGGGTCTGCAAGTCTTCTTCAAAGCCTTTTCCCCTGGCAAAGCTACAGTCACTCCTCATGGAGATGCTTGAGGTGTGCAGAATCACAAATCCACACAGAGGTCCTGACTCCCCCAGTGTCCGAGCACTCCTGAACACTGACTGGCACCAATTCCCATTCTCTTTGTTCTTCAGGGAACAATGAGCTTTGGTTTTGAGGTTACTGTAGAGGTAAAGCAGTCTGATGTAGGATAAGAATCTCTGACAACTGGGCGGAATGAGAAGAAGCCTATCAGACCAGGCTCCAGTTAAACAGAGCCGGGCTTTCCTCCTGGGTTAGGCTAAACCGCAGCTCTCACGTTTTTAAAAGAAAATAGCTGAAACTCTAGCCTAAGGCTGACACCTGGGCAACTTTCTAGGAGAATTATATAAATAAGCCAAAGAAGTGATTCTTAGGGATGTGCAGAACTAGAAAAAAAAATTTATAAGCGTATACATTTCCAACAGCACCTGGGCAAAAACAGCTCAATTTGAAATATTCATTTGCATCAGAATAGTCATGAATATTCAAAAGTCAGCCAGTGTTTCAGAACCATTGTCTATTCCTGGCACTTTCATCTTCCCCTTGAAAAGCAGATCATGGGTTTTCAAGAAAGGTGGGCTTAGCTAGTCTTTGCACTGCCATGCTTGGCAGCAAAGGGAATGATGATTTTCTGTTTCTTAATATATTTTTTAAAAGCTTCAGTTGGCATTAAATTTTCCTTTTTTTCTTGCTCTGGTCAGGATAAGGACAATGCCAAGACTTCCACCCTGGCCAGTGGCTGCCCTCTGCAAACTGCTGTGCAGAGCTTTCCATTGAGAATCTTGAGTATATTTTCTGACATACAAATTTCTTAAAGAGTCACCCTTACCAAGTTCATGATACCAGCCCCTAAATGAGGCAGGTCTAAGATCTGGGACCGTCCTGACACAGTACTCAGTCTTTCTGAGTACTCTGGCCAAGCTACTCATCTTTTGCATCTTCCTATTTCACAAATACTTAAATATCCTGTACCTTCATTGGTCAGATGGACTCCTCTCTATCCATCCTTCTTCTCTTCTTTTGCCTCAGTTTTACAAAATGGCTGCATAAGTGAAAGCACTTTGCACTCTATGAAGAAAAAGCAAGAGCTGCGGCAAGTCTCACTGTCTATCGCTGCTTTTGTTGCCAGAAAGCAACACAGTCTTGGGTTGTGAAGGATTATCTTAAACAATTTTAATGTGATGAAAACAAATATTACTATAAAAATAACAGAAAAGGAGACTCACCAGTCAACCATTTGCTGAGATGATTAGCAGCTATTTCTATCTTCCTTTGCTAAAATTTTATTTCCTCAATATTTCTTCTTTATACTCCAAACAGATAATATGTTTAAGGTGTATCATGAGAGATGCAGGAAGGTTGGATTGGCATAGAATTAACAAGGGATTCATCCCTTGGCTCCCACCACGTTCCAGTTGAAGCTCAGTCAACTGTCGCCTAAGCTCTGTCTAAATCATTCAATTTATGTGACAAAGTCTTGATGGTATCTCTTTAAGGCTGTCAGAGGAGCCAATGCAATGTCACTTCAGCGGTGAAGTCATGGTTACAACAGTGCATTAGTGAAAAATGACAATGTGGGAAGTCTTGTTCTTTTGCAATTATTTCCGTATTCAATTTGCAAGACAAAGGATGCGAGCCTCTCCACCCACCCCACACCTCTGCTGGCAGGCTGCACTCCTTCTAAGTATCCCTAGGCATCCTTGGGGTTGACCACAAATCACAGCAGAGTCCTTAGATTTGGGTGCTTGAGAGGACCTTCAAGATTTTCTAGCCTAGCTGCAGATGAGAATCTGTGCATCCAAAATATAAAACTGTGAAAAATAAGTTTTTATTAATCAGGCATTTAACAATGAAGTAAAACTTGCTTTGCTATTCTAAGACTAAAAGGGATGTAAATCAAAGGAAGAAGTCTGGGAAGGAGATGTGGGTTACATCAGGACACAGGGCCCCACAGACAGACCAGGACAGACACCTTCACTCTGTGTTCCTCAGTGGGACAATTATTAGGCAAGTTCTCTATAGTACTGGAAGTCCCCAGAGAAACTACCCTCTTGCAGGAATGGTGCTGACCTGTTCATTAGGTCCCTATGGATTGGCTCTCTGCCTTTCCCTGACTCCCTTATCCTTCCCCTTAGACTTTCCTGAGGTCATCTCCCAAATAAACTACTTACTCCCAATTCCTCTTCTCAAGGTCTGCTTTTGATAAGAGAGAAGTGGTTACACCAAAAAGGCATTATTCTGGGAGGAGTGGTTCTCCCCCAGGAGTAAATTTGCCTCTCAGAAGAAATTTGGCAAAATCTGGAGGACTATTGTTGTCACAGTTGGGAGAGAGTGCCAGCGGCATGAGATGGGTGGAGCCTAAATCTCCCACCATCCACAGGACAGTTCCTACAGTGAAGAATCATCAGGCCCAGGACGCCAGCCGTGCGGGGATGGGAGGGCTGCCTTACCATACCTGCACCACGTCTCATCCCATTGGCTCAGCTCCTACCCTAATCACCATATCAAGGTCAGCCTTTGGAGGATCACTCCTCAGAGAAGCCGCCCAGACCACTTCAGCCCCTTCTCTGCTACAACAGAGGAGTTATTTTCTGAGGTGTGATGCTGTGTCCCCTGCCATTACAATAAGAAAGAGTGTGATAGAGAGAGATCAAAGCCAGCATCAGCAGAGGCAGTGTGGAGCAAGATGGGAGAAAAAAGACCTAGAGGCAAGGCACAAATAAAGACGCTCAGTTGTCGTGTTTGGTGAGGAACTGAAGAGTGATCGAACATGTGCACACTAAACATGTACCACATGCTAAAATCATGATGTCAATTGTGCTATTTTCACCTAGACTTATCAAAACTCCTATAATAGTGTTCAATGGATCTAAACAAGTCACAGTCAATCCAGGGAGATGTGACTTCGCAAGGTCCTCGTTTTTCAGATGAAGAAATCAAAGCTTACACGAAGGAAGCAGTTCTTGATTGTACAACTGTCCGGGTGCTGTGTGAGGACTGGGACACAGAGAGCTGAGGCCTCCTTCCATTAAGCTGTCACCCCTGGGCAGCGAGAAGTACATGGGAAAGCCGGTGTTTTTCACTGGGTGGGTTATATAAGCCCAGCAAATGGCTAACACTGAAGCTAGCAGTTTCTCAAAATTCCTAAATCCTAAAAAACACCAGTTTATTATATTGAATTGTGCCCATCTTCTCTGTACCTCCAAAAAATATTTATAACAATACAACACGCATGCACGTGCACACACACACACACGCTAGCTCACCCACAATTTATAGTTCATATCATGGAAATCAATGTAGGAAAATATTTAAACTTTAAAAGCTCCGCAGAATGTCAACAGAGAACAGTGAACACTATTTGTCTCTGATTTTTTTGCCCCAGTGTTACAGGAACAGAGAAAACAGCCAACAACTACACAATTTACACTAGAGGAAGATCTCAGCTCTCATTAATGACCTTAACAGATGAGGAAAAACAAGGCAAAGAAAGCAAGAACATGGGCAATGCTAGGAAATTTCTTGCTTGTTACTGTAAAGCATTCCTCTGAAGCCAGTTCTAATACAGTTCTCTTTGTGGGAAGATTCCATCAAATCTTATGTTCATTAAGTGCTTGTCATATGGTAAGAGCCCACTCACTGTTAGACCAATAGACATGTGCACCCTGTGCTCTTTGCAATCACCCTGCCATTCTACCAGCAGAGTACACTCAAGACCTTCATAGCTGCAGTTAACTTGGGGAGGAAAGAGAAAAACACCATAAATAGGTTCTGCTCTGAACGCTGGTGAACCACGGGCATTTGCTAAGATTTACATCAAATGTGGGCACAGTGTTAGAACTAAGTTATTGTTAAATAACCATTAGTCCTTTGTTAGTGTTAAAAGGGAAAAGTTTCACATATTTCAAGTTATAAAAAGGAAGTGTAGAGGAAATGTTTATTCACTGTAACACACAGGATGTCCAGAAGTACTGTAATAATCTTTAAAAAAATCATCAGACCCAACAAAGCCCCTATTATGACTGTACTGCAGCATTAGTAGTGGTTCAGAACAATGAGTGCATTATTTTGTGTAATTTTGAGTATGGTGTACAAGTGCTTCTTCTGTTGGTCCTTCTGGATTCGTTTATGGGAGATCAGCTGGGGACTAACCCTGCAGGGATAGCTAGGCTGCTAGGCCTCCCTTTCCATGTGGTCCTTCATCTGGGGTTCTTCAGGACATAGCAGCCACAGGAAACTCTTCTAGATGAGCAAAGCCCATTGCGGTGTAGACTGCGGAGTATACAAATCACTCCCACCACATTCCACTGGGCAAAGCAAGTCCCCGGGCCACCCACCCATAAGACGGTGTGGATTCCTCCTATGGATGAAGGAGCAGCAGAGTGCTATGGTACAGTTCGGACCCACATGTCCAGTTAGAGATAACACTGTCCCCACGACACTCCACCCAAATATCCCTTCAACTTGCCTCACATACATCCTCTTGGATCGAACTTTCCCTGTCTTCCACTTACACTTCACAAATCTTCCTGTCATCTCATGAAGTATAAATAACTTTGTCATGTAGCCAGTGACTGCTGGAGATTTATTCAATAAGCCAGTGAGCAAAGAGGTGTGCCCAGTGTAAGTGAGACACTCAAAGTTGTGGACATGTTCAGATGAGAGCTATTTTCCAAGGAAGAAGCCAACAAGAACGCAAACATGATCTTTGGGGCCCTCCTTTTCCCTAAATTAATTAAACTGAGTGTAGGACTTGGAGCTCTTTTGCTTAGTTATTTCCATCTTGGCATGTGGCAGCCATGGGGACATACACTCAGGTCTCCCTCAAGAGGGGATCCGTGGGATGGAGGCAGTTAGCTAACAGCCTCCATCTGCCCCTCACCTATAGTTCATTACTGTTCTCCTTGATGCCAGGCTTTTGGGATGACTTACAATGACTGTGAGGTGCAAGTCTGAGAACTCCCACATTTCTATCCTGGAGTTCTACATACACCTGCCTGAGATTTTCTTAGAGCTGTGCTGTAAGAAATCCTTCCTTTCTCTCAAGATCAGAAAAATATTAATCTCTATTTGTTACTAATAATTTCAAAGTTTTGCTTTCATAATTGGATGTTCTAACTCACCTGGAGTTGTTTTGGAGAAAGGTATATGGCAGGAATTCAGTTTCATTGTTATCCATCTGGATAAGCACATTTTCCTTTCTACTGATAACACAGTCCCTCCTGTCCCCACCGTCAAGCCCCCCTTTCACACAGCAAAGTTCCATAGGCGACAGAGGTCTGCTTTGGAGCTCTCCACTATGTTCCATTGGTTAGTTTATTTACTGTTGTGCCAGGACCACAATGACTTTAATGACTTAGTTATAACAGCTTCGTAATAAAACCAAGTAATGTCAGGTAGCACTGCCCTGCCTCTCCCCAAACCCTCTTCTACCTCTCCTCCTTCTCAGATAACTTCAATATCTCTGTTCCTTTACTTTTCCACACACATTTTAGAATCAGCCTTTAATTCATTCATCCTCTGCCTCTCGGTCTATCCCTCCCCCCATATTGTGGGATTAAATGACTGGCTGCCCGCAGTTTTGCTTTTAAGATATGGGGAATCAATTACTACTTACGTATAGATCCTCAACTAATTTCTGTTTTCAGCCTCTTTTCTTACTTCCAGATTTTCTGATTTTCAGTCTCAAAGCTAATTCATTGCAGAGATCAATTCTCTTCTTGCCTTCGAGCTAATTTCTATTTTCTCATGATAATGTATTTTTACATTTTCCTTGTGATGAATTTCACAATTATAATAATAGAATAAACAAACAAAATGGCTATCTTATTCCATTGGTAACAACTCCAAGTCCAGCAGTCAACTTTCTCATAATTTTTATGGCAACATCGAGAATCAAGGCATACGCATTTGCCTGATCTGATTCACCATTAGAATCTTTCTCAATACAGCCCCACACGCAGCCACTGCTAATTTATCACAGTTGTGGGAGAAAACGTTTCTATTCTCCAGGAAAAGATGATGATGGATACTTCTCTTCAGTCTACATTCTGTGACTGATTCTCAGGAAAACATGACAAGGTGCTGGGAAGGTCTCCAGCTCATGAGGCCAGGTCCACCCTCCAGGGTGTAGGTCTGTCCCTGCCACTCCCTAGGAGAGAATCTTTGTCTTTTCAAGTACAGAATCCCTCGTCAGGAAGCCAGACTGGCTATAGCACATGATATGATTTTAAATTCCATTTTCCCTGTTGCTTAATGGGGCAAGAAAAATTAAATGATGACAACATTGAGCATCAATAATATTGAGCATCAAAGCCTCTCCTCTTCTCTTCTTCTGTTCTGTTCTGTTCTGTTCTTTTGTTTTCTCTTCTCTTCGGCACCATGGTAAGCACTTCAGATGTACCTTCACTCCACCTGCTGCCCACCATATCTCCCGATGGTACTGCTTTTCCTGTCCTGTAGATGAGAAGGCTGAGGACTAGAGAAAGCGACTTCTCTCAGACCATCCATGGAGTCAATAGATGCAGATTTGAGCCCAGATCTGACAATAAAAATGTCATCTATGCTCTGCTCCGACTTCCTGTGATGGTTCAGATACAATATGAAAGTGTCCCCCAACGCTTTATGAGCCTAAAGGAACTCAGTCTTCCTGAAGCAGTGTTGAGATGGGGCCTGATTAAAAGTAATAAGGTCATAGCAGCGCTGCCCTCCAAATGGATGACAGTTGATCACACAGAACAAGTCCTCACAAAAGTGAGGTGTTATACAGTGAGGCTACTCTGTGCACCTGCCCCTTCTGCACACACCTATTTCCTTTGCTATTTCTCTGTCATGACATGATACAGCCAGGGGTGTCCTTATCAGAAGTCAAACAGATGGGACTGTGCAATTTCAGAATTTCAGCATCTTAAACTGTGAGTTAAATAAATTTCTTCTTTATAAAATGCCCAGCATCTGGTATTCTGTTATAACAACAATACATTTTGCTTCAAAAATTAGGCACTCTTCACTTACAGGCTTCTCTGGCCCCAATGGGGTAAGTAGGCCTGAATTTCCAGAAGTAGAAGAGAGTTAATTCCATTAGACACATCTCTTACACACTGATAAATGGGAGTTGGAGGATACATTCACCAACTCCCTTACCTCTTAGTTGAGGACTTCAAAGTGCATTTTTTGTCTTCCTCCCTCTCCCATCTTTGCTTTCTGAGATCATTTCCCCTCAAAAGTCCTTGTACTCAGAATCTTTGTCCTGGAATTTAAACCAAGACAATCTTGTATCATGCTATGGAGCTATGAAAACTGGTAGGAATGCTCTAGAAAAACACATTTACAACTCATTACTTAGGTCCTATTGAATTTTCTTTAAGTTTAAAGTATGGAAGTCAGTTGTCTCAAGATCTGTGCTGCTTGAGACAGGAATGTTTGGTGCACTCATGGTGTGGAGCTGTGAAGGCCATCAGAGGTAGACAATGGGTTCTTGTTCTCCCATTAGCCAGTTCTTCACTGTGGCCTCCACAGAGGTGTGGAACCTCTGGAGGCTGGCTTCTACAATTGTGAACAGAAAACCATGATGCTGGCTCTAAGATTTCAGATCTTGCAGTCAAGATAATCCAGCACACCTAGCAGATCTACACTTAGGAGTGGAGTGTGTCACTTTATTTGGCTGACAACTTTGCATAAAGGACACTGGCAGGTGGGAAAAGATGAACACATTTATCACTAAACAAGAAAATGAGATAGAGATAAAAGGCTGGGCAGTCTGTGCCAGGTGAAAATATGAATTATAATGCACCCTCTTTTATAAAGATGGAATATAAATCCCACAAGCCACAATGCTCCCAGGGCTAAATTTACAGCCATTATGGTGATTTTAAAAGAGTCATGATATTTAATTGTAGCTCAGAGATGTTTCTTTTCATCTACATCATATTTTTACACATTTAATAACCTCTTTTTAGAATAATTTTGAGGGGAAGAGACATTACCGAATGTCACTTCCTCTATCCTTGGTGGTGGCTGTTTGTGGGTTCTCCTGTAATAATTCTATTGTGTTGAAAGAAATATTTTATCTCTTAAGGGGAAAAGATTTCTAGTAGAATTTGAAAACAAGGCAAAGAAAGCACCCCATTTTACTTTTTGCTTGAAGATCTCCCATGACTCCCTGCCTGCCATTGAGCTTGGACTTCCATGTGAATTTTTCCATCTGCTTTGGCTGCAGGTAATTTGGAGACGCTGATGTCATCAGACCATCTGTTCAGTAAAACCACAGCAATGCTTTCTCCTAAGTTGTTTATGCCTTGACAGCTACTTTGGACTATTTCAATGTATTCCAGGCATGGATTAAATTGTGCTCCAAATATCCCTTAGTATTGCACCAAAGGGTAATGAATGAAGTTAATTCTGTTTGTAATTATTTTAAAAATTCAAATTTAGAACTGTTAAAACAAGGAAAAGTAGATACTTTGCATATGAGTGGTCATATAGCACCATCTTTTTCTTCCTGATGACTTCTGACAGACTCAGTTTGCTCAATCTAATTATTCCAGCTACACCCAGGATATGGCCCAAAGGAAGTACTAAATAAACTCTGTTGGATGAATGATGAGTATTTCCCTCTTCTAAGGCATTCTTGAATAAAATCCATATACATATATATATTCCAAATATTCCATATATATTCCAGATAGCTCTCTTCCTATAGCCAGGAAGAACAGGGAGTTTACTTTCACTTCCTCTCTATCCAGAATGTGAGAAGTCTGCAAAGGAGATAGAAATTCCACAACTTAAAGACTCAGAGACCCCATTACATTTCATATATATATATATATGTATATATATGTATATATATATATATGTTTATATATCTATAAATATATAAATTATATATATAGATATAAATATAGATATATATAGTTGGGTTTTTTGTTTTTTGTTTTTTTTTTAGTTTTTTGAGACAAAGTCTTACTCTGTAGTTCAGACTGGCCCTAAACTCACTATATATCCCAGGCTAGCCTCGAACTTGCAGGAAACCTCCTGCCTCTGCCTTCAAGTGCTGGGATTATAGGTGTCTGCCACTACACCTGGCCCCATTGTATTTCTTGTCTTGGGTGATCAGAGATGTCTCTAGAATGTAGAAGATATTTATTTTGAATCTCTACAACATAAAACTTATAGCAAACTTTAAATCAGAAGCAAAACAGACTTGGACTCAATTCATTTTAATGTAATCATGAAGACTGGATGTATTTCTTAGAATAGATCTTAAGAAGAGAAATCTCAGATTCAACCTGTATGACCTTCATAATTACAGTGATTTCGCATTATAGTACTTTGTGTATGCCATGTGACACAAGTATTCTTAGATTCCCCTTACTTTGCCAGTGTGCTAATGTTAATTTCAACTTCATCCCTTCTTCCTATCTTCCTTCCTCTCTTCCCACATTAATTCATTCCTAAGTCATACAGAGTTCACCTTGTATGAGTAGTTTTGAATTCTTCTATTGTCTTCTCTAGCATTATCTTACATCATGTTACAGTCATCTTTCATCTGGAAGTCACTGATCTTTTTACACCCACAGATAACATCAAAGCACATGTGGAGTATGCTTTAAAAGTCACTCTCTGCTCTTTGAGGCCAGTAAGAGTTTTGGATTATTTGTTACAGCACATTTTAGCCTAACTAGACTTATACATCAACTAATTTCCACTTTGGGCAACACTCTATGTACTGGCCCAAGCTAACCCCATATCTGAAATAATAAAACATTTTGAGATCAATAATACTTAGAAAAACCTAAAGTTGTATAACATATCATTTTAATTTTAAAATTATCAGTAAAAATCATTCCATTTCCTCAACAAGTCATAGATATCTGCATCTAGAATTTTACTAGTGTGCGGCATCTAGAACTGTAACCCAGTGTGCTGTCAAATTATGACTAAAGAGTGGTTCTATAAATGACATTGGTTAAGCTGTGCATTGAGGTGTCCTGAACTACCTAGTTTATTAACATTTATTTAGTACTCATGATATTCTAATTGGTGTGAGTGAACAAATAGCAATAACACAAAGGCCATGTCCCTCCAGTGCACCTGGTCTAGGAGTGAGGATAAACAGACAAACAAAGAGATTAGTATGATTCAGTTTTCTCAGGATTAAATGGACACAATTCATCCTTGTTTCTTCAGTTATTTATAAGGGTTGAATGTAAAGAAGAAACATAACATACACTTAATTTATGCTAGACAAACAAATATAGAACAATCCCAGGATATTGTGCAGGAATTCAAAGAGGATTATATGGGCACCAGTAAGGAAGGCATTAATTGAGATGGAGTGTATGTTATATACATGGCCAGTATCACATCCCGTTAGTTTTCTTGAAGCTGCTGTGAGCATCTCCTGTGCAGGTCAGTAGTGTCACTGCTCAAGCCCTGAACCTTGCTTTTATTCCTGAGACAGTATCTTCTCTCAAGACTAGTGTGGATCTTGCTCAACCTGGGCCTAGGACAGCCTGGAAGGGATGTTGCATTATCACTCCAGAAGCAATCTCAACTAACGAGAAATAGAGCTGGCAGATAAATACCCAGACTCCCTGGCCCACAGACAGACAATGCCATGGTACATGCTCCCCAGTTCCTGAGAGGCTGCAGCACCACTGCACTGCACTCCCACTGCCACCACAGCAACCACTGACTGATGTACACCTCCACTCACTGGCCATGCTCCCTTCCCAGCTCTTCCTTTACTTGTGCCAAGTAAGCTATCTGTGCCTTATCTTCAGCTTTGAATTGGAGGATGCTCAAACTTCAAGGCCCTGGGGGTGAGAAAGGAAAAATGAAAGAAAGAAGCTACAGAAAAGGAATGATGTTTGAGACTGGCTCTGAAAGACCTTATGGAGTGCAGGCCATGTAGGAGAGGCAGCTGGAGCACCGAGAGGCCACCTAAGGGAAGCTCAAGTTGAGCTTTGCATGAAGAGAGGAAGATGTTCCTCTGTGGCATAATGAAATCTACCCAAGAACCACAAAACCCTTTATCCAAACCTGCTCCCTTGGGTCCTGCCTCACACTGGAGCAGTGAAACACTCCTGAGCACTAAGCAGGACATACAAAATCATGGGATTCTAAGGGCAATTTGCTTTTTCTTGGGGCTTAAGACTATCACACATCCAAAAGCTTTGGAATTTTAAAACAATCCCTCTCTACTATAATGTCACCAGAAACAAAGGCATGTTTATCTAGTGTACATTGAACCCTGGTGCTTGTTACCTTGGCTGAAGTTACACATCTACCAGTGTCCATGAATAGATTCTTGTTTTCAGAGTCAGTGCCTTAACTGTGGGGGTACTGAACAATAGCCTTGACTCTTGGGGTACTAGGAAACTCAGAAAATCCCTGTGAAACATCAACCAATCCTACTTCTGTTAGTAGCAGCTCCTGTGTTTATTATGATCACCAATCAACAATTGTGTTTTGGATAAAACAGCAATTCTATAACAGCTGCTGTGAATACCTTGCTCATATTCCCTTGGCTTTAACACTGTAGTGTACAGTTGCCCGATTACTATCCAAGGGGTTTTCTCGTGTGATAGGAGCCCACTGTGTTCAAGACTAGGAGACCGGAAGTACTGTGCAGTCAGTGCCTAGCTCTCTTTGCAGACCTCAGTCAGTGGCTCAGGATGAAAGGCAGAGTCTAGGTCCCCTCTCTTTAGGTGGGATGACTGTGAGGTGCATGTGCCACACTGATTTCTAGCTCTGCCCACCATAATAAACAGTTTCACACTGTGTGTTTCACTGGAGCCTTCCCTTTTCTGTGCCCCTTTCCCAAGCTCCATTAAGTTCTTGCTCCAAGTCTCCCATAGGGAACCCAAACTTAGACAAGAATCCCCAGTCAGTTTTTCTATTTCAGTGCCAGTTGACAATGCTTTCATTTGTGAGGATGAAAATTAGTGTGGTTTTTAAAAGCATTCTTATTGGTTATGTATGAATTCTTCCCACTACTGGAAGAACTAGAGTGATTTCCCACTGCTATAGAAACTAGAATGAGATATCAGTGTAAGAACCAGGTGCTGTGTAGGTAGACTTGGGAGAGGAGGGCAAAGCTATTGTAGAACAGACAGAGAAGAAAGCTTGTAAGTTGTGCACTGAGAAGACAGATAGCTACGGGCTGGCTGTGGTTTGTCCACCAAGGATACACGTGCTGGAGAATGATTTGTGAGTGTGGTTGTGGTGGTGGGGGTGTCACTCACTTTCTCATTACTGGGACACAGTATCTAACACCCAAAACTTAATAGAGGTTTATGTTTAGCTCACAGTTAGAGTCCATGGTTGGCTAAGACTAAGGCAGAAATGTCATGGGGGGGTGGACAGGAGAGGAAAAGTTGCTCATGTCATGGTGACCAGGAAGCAGAGAAAGAAGGGAGGATCTGAGGAGGGACATAGAGCCTTCCAGATCATGTGCGTGTGACCTGCCTCTCCCAACTGAGCCCCACCCCCAACAGCAAATTTAGCTTTGGATTCACCAGTGGATTAATTCACTGACAGAGACAGCACTCTCATGATCCAATTACCTAGTGAAGTCTCACTTGTTAATACACAAGGCTTTTGGAGAACATTTTTTATGTAAACCATAACATTCTGGCCCTGACTTTCAAAAGGCTTGTGCTTATCTCACTGTGAAAAATGTATTAGTATATCTCTAAGAGTTGCCAAAGTCTTAACAGTTCCAGCATTACTAAATTCCTAAAACTACTAGACAATAAAAAACAAGTTCATATCATATTACCTACTCAGCAAATTTATTCAGATTTGGCCAATTGTCCCCATAGAAACCTTTATGGATTATTTTTCTAATTTAAGTTTCAACCTGGGATTATGTCCTGCATTTAGTCTGGTACCTCTTCAATCTTCTTTAATAGGGTGTTGTCCCTCAGTCTTTCCCTGCATTTCATGACACTGGGTTTTGGAAAGCATAAACCATTTATTGTATAGAGTGTCATCACTGCAGTTTTGTCTAATGTTTCCTCATATTCAGACTCAGATTGTGTATTTGTAGCAGAAATATTACTGAGGGATGCTTTTTCTTTCCTAGGGTAGCACAAGTGTCACACAACATTGACCTGTCATTGGTGATGTTGACTCAGATCATCTGATGGAATAAGTAACTACCAAGATTCCCCACTCACTATAAATTTGTCTTCACTTTATAACTTATACGTAATTTGTAGGGCAACACTTTGAAACTATATAGCCTTTTATAACAGCTTATTCTTCATCAAACTTTTACAAACAAATTTTAGCACTTATAATGATGTGCCTGAATTAATTAGTACTCTGGAATTTGCAAAACAATGTTTTAATAATTTATTCTTTCTTCTGTAGTAACTAGTTAGCATTCTGTTATTAAGGAGAGTTTTTCCTTACATGTCTGTTTAAAGTCTGTGCAGGCTTATGATTCCTATTTTATTCAATTAGTTATATATTTCATTATCATCATTTATTGTGATACACAGTCAAATTTTTCATTTCTAAGAACTTTCTCACATTTCCTGATCACATCTTTCTTGTAATTGTTCTCATTTAAATAGGACTTGTTTTTAAATGTTCAGTTCTTCATAGTCTATTTTTCTTTCTTTTCCTCTTGCTCCCTCTTTCTTGAAAAAATGGTCTGTTGCATATGGCTAAGCATTCTCAGTTGCCCATTCATCTGAAAACATAAAGGAGCACGTAAACTAATGCGGTGGTTAGCAATTTCCTCTTCAGTTGTGTGAGTCTTTTCCTTAATCGGCTTCCTCCTGAACATGGGGTCACTGTTGTCCCCATGTACAGACCATGTATGCTGATGGCAGCTTCACTGTAGAGTGTGAGACTGTGGAGCAGCTCAGTGCTCAACCTCCTCCCCTTTGAGGAACCACTGGAAACCTTACTCTCTCCCTAGGCAGCTTTTGAGAGGTCCTAGGCTGACAGCATACCCAGATTTGTCCTGAAGTCTGAACCTACAGCCATCAGCCCTCCTGCAGCCCCATGGATTGGACAAAGGGAGCACTTAGGCATTACAGGCGGGGGAGGGGAACTGGCATAGCCTTGCCACAGCAGCCCTCCAGCGCAGGCTTCCTCCACGGCTTATGTGCCACCTCCCACTCTAGCTCTCTCTACCTGGCAGTCCAGGCTGCCAGCACTCCTGGAGAAGACTGGCTCCAGGGTGAGTGACAGCCCTCCTTCTGGCGGTGGTACATTCCTCCCTCTGTCTACCTGTCAGTGTGTACCCCTCACTGTCTGCCTTCCAAATGTTTGTTAATAACTCCTATGTGATGATAAGCCTGCCTCCACTCTCCACATTGCTAGGGGGTTATTTCCTCTGAAATTTCTCTCATGATTTCAATAAAGTTTGGAGAGAAGAGGGGGAGCCAAATGCATGTGGTACTGTCCTCCTGACCTAGAAATTCACACTTTTTTATCACATGGTATGGTGTTGAAGGCATTTGACTTTGAGACTGGACACTGGAGTTCTTGTGCTAATTTCACTTCGACCTATAATATCTCCAGACTCTTATATTTCTTCTCTTTATTGGTCCTTCGTAGTCGCAACATTCTGAGATTATTCAGGAAACATTTTTCCCCATAAAGCTGTTTAATTGTGAGCTGACTCTGTGAGCCTCATCTTGACACAGGCTCCTGCCCGCCCAAAGCCTGATTAGTGAACATTTGTGTCACTTTCCACTTTCTCACGGTTCAAGAAATGTCAAAGGTTTGAAACAGGAAGAAGATCAGAAGCAAATTATTCATTTAGAATTGAGGACTGAGAAGTCTCAAGATGATGCAAGACCCTTTCATACCTCTCCTATTGAAAAATCTCATAACTATAGTAGAATCTACCCTCTTCTAAGAATTATCTTTCCTTGAAACAAGAGGTCACTAAAAAGAGCTTAAGTTAAGTGACTGGGTGTGGGAAGTAGCAGAACAACTGCCTGGTAATCCCACGATGATGAGTTCATCCAAAGAGAAGCACTTGGGAGCCCACAGATCAGAGAATACAGCCAGTGCCCCCAGGAATCTGCAGTTCTATCAATCAGGTTTGTAGTCATGAGCCAAGAGAATCAGTCAAAGTATTTTGTGGTAAATACGGTGATCCATAAGACTTCACTTGGTGGAGACAATCGCCTAGAAGGTACAGTCTGTTAGTGCTAAAACACTGCCAAAGACTGGAATGGAAAAATGTGAATCTTATCCAGGGGTCCTTGAAGCATGCTTCACAGAGATGAGAGACAACAGGGAAGGAAGTTGCCAGGGTGACACAGGAAGAGCAGATGTAGGGAGCGAGAGCCAGCACCTCAGCTCACCCGCACGTTTACTCACACACAAGGGGCTTGCTAAAGTTAGTCCGAAATGGCGTAGATCTAGGCAGCACATTCAGATGAATGGCCTGTTTATAATACAGATTAGGAAAATGGGATATGCTTTACTTAGGCCAGTTTTATCGTCTGCTATGGATATCTCATGCAGTTAAACTGGCCACTGACTGCAAAAGCCAAAAGCTTAAACAAATATATTATATTATATTATTATATGAACAATTCTTTTATATCATATGGCCTAAATGAGTGTCATTTGGTATTCATTTGGTGGAATTCACTGGAGATCCAAAATACTGTCTCTTTCCTGCCTGGTGAAATGGTGATGGAGGAAAGGCTGTGCCCATCTGGCGCTGTTAACGGGACTGCCCACATATAATGCCTTCAGCGTGGTGGTCTCAGCGTAACTGAGCCTTTTGAGAAGAGTTTCAGGACTCCAAGAAAAGTGTTCCACGAGATAGGAAATGGAAGCTGCTAATGTCCTAAAGTCTGAGCCAGAAAACTGTCCCAGCACCTCTTCCCGTGTGTTATATATCATCATAGAGCAGTCCAGACTCAAAGGGAGAAGAAATAGACTTTCTTTTTTGATGGAAGACCTATCAAAGAATTCCTGGTCTCCTTATGCCAGTACAACATAAAGAAGAGACTAGAGAGTTGAGTGCTACACTATCCTACTCACAGAGTGGCTGTAATAGTCAGGGCTCCCAGAGACACAGCATCAGTGGGATATACAGAGACAGCTGAGAAGGGACTTACTAGAGGAAGTAGCTCAGTGTATTATGGAGACTGAGAAGGCCTAGAACAGGCTACTTAAAAGCTAAAGAATCTAGGATGCCAGTAGCACAGCTCAGTCCAAATCTAAAGGCCTCACAACCTCAGGCACAGGAGGATTCTGCTGCAAGTCCTGGAGATCAAAAGCCAAAGACTTTCGAGTACTGGTATCTGAGGACAGGAGAAGAACGCCTGACAGTTCAGGAGGGGAGTGAGACCACGCCCTTTTCTTTTGTATTTGTTCTATCCCAGCCCCAACCAATAGGATGTGCTCACCTACACTGAGGCTGGATCTTCCTGCTATATCCATTCAGACTCATGTGCCAGTCTATACTCCTAAATAATGCCTTATCAGTTCTCCAGGTATTCCTTAATTCAGTGAGGGAGCTACCTAGAATTAACTATCACAGCAATGAACCCTCTGATTTTTCCAGGACTAAGCAGTTTCCAAGGATTTTCAGAGATAAAATCAACATTCCAGGCTAACTGGGTCAGCTAGTCATCCTGCTTCGCTCTGATCTTGATTCACTAAATTCCAACAGACATGCAGTTTCTCCCCACTTTTGCTTTCCAGTATCTTCTTTAGAAGATTTGTGTTTATGTAGGTATATGATTCAAGGAGACAGCTCGGGAAACAGCTTTCAGAGACTGAGGGGTCTGAATATAAGGAGGATAAAATGGACTACAGTAGAAAAAGAAATCAGTCAAAGAATGCTTCATGTTGTCTCTCCCACAAGTCACTGTCTGAGCTTATTTCCATCCTCACGTGGCTTGCACTTTGCTCTTCCTCTAAATCCTCCATAGCCAAGTGTTCAGGGCTGCAGGAATACTCTAGCATAGCAGAAGAGCAGAGAACGGAGGTTCAATTTTCTCCTTCGTCACGCCTATTGCAATGTGATTTAACCCTCACTGAGTCATAGTTCCTTCATCTCAGAAGCCAGGGTGATTTTTTACCTGCTTGTTCATTTCTGATGGCCTGTACAAATGATGGCAAACCCCTGAGAGGCCTGAGTCCCCAAACTGTAACCCAAAAGCCACTTATTTATCACAAAGGGCCAATGCTACAATTCAACCTGAATATCTGATGCTCAACTGCTAGACAACTTGGCTCAACTGACAACAGACCCTTTCAATCCCTTCCTATGTAAAAACCTGTGTTTCCAAACCATGTGCCGTAGTTTCACCACCACTGGTCCATACGTTCATCAAATAAGAAATCACATATGTATTCCATATACTTATCAATGACTTGGTTGTCCTCAGATGTATAGCAGGATTTTGAAGCCACATGTTTGGAATTCTAATACAACATATAATGTTCAATATTCAAAATGATTACAGGCTAGAATGTTGAAATAAATTTATAGAGAGGAACTTCAGCAGAGAAAATGAAAATGTTTGAACTTCAGTTTAAAAAAAGTCTCAAGTACAGAGTGAGGAACACGGATTAGCAGCAACACAAGTGAGAGGATTTGGGAGGTTTAGTTGACAGTAGGCTGGATGTGAGTCAGCAGGACCACGTGGTGACTAGAAATTCCAGCCAGAACAGCCCGGGCTGACTGACTGAAGGGTGTTCAGAATTATATCACAAGAGTGATCGTCATTCTCTAATATGAAATAGAGGAGTCACATCTGGAAAACGGTAACTTAACTGATGCCTGCCAGAGAAGAAGACAGAGAACTCCAAACAGAATGGCCTAAAGAACAAGAACTCCAAGATGACTGGACAGATTTCTTTAAATAGCCAAAAAGTAAAAGATTGATTTATGTGGTCCTATGCATAAAGAATTAAGTCCAGGGTGCTGGATCCTCAGGAAAGTATTCTTTAAATCTTATAAAGAATAAACTTGTATAGAACTGGGTCCGGGCCCAGGGGTTTCCCTTGGAGCAGGACATAGAATGAAGCTGTTGGGTGGAAGGGTACAAGGAACATAAGTCAGACTATAGTTTCTAAAGATAGTTGTGCCAGTTTGTAACACATCCACTTATTCTTAAAGTACACTGTTAGCTCTCCTCCACTCATCGATAGAATTGAAATTATCTGCCCTGAATGAGGACAGATCTTTGTTACTGTCTTGATCAGTAAAGCAAATGATATTGTGTGACCTTCAAAGACGCGATAATAAGTCTATATGTTCTTCCTGCTCTGTCTTGGTGTTCTTTCCCTGGGAACCCAGTACCCTGGTATGAATAAGCCCAACAACCACATGGAAAAGCCTTATGCCTATGTTCTAGCTCCAGCTCTGGCTGATTAAGTCATCCCAGCTAATAAACAGCATAAACCACTACTCATATGAGCAAACAAACCTTACCCCTTCTTCCAGCCTCCAAGATGCTGTAGCCAAGGTCCTAAGGATTATG
Source organism: Petromus typicus (assembly GCA_004026965.1). Taxonomy (NCBI): domain Eukaryota; kingdom Metazoa; phylum Chordata; class Mammalia; order Rodentia; family Petromuridae; genus Petromus; species Petromus typicus. The sequence goes on along the minus strand of PVIR01009155.1, from coordinate 1,603 downwards.
AGCACTGATGAGTCAGCTGTGCTACATCCTGTCTGAATGTCTGATTCACAGAATCCATGAAAATAATAATGTTGTTTCATACTTTGAAGTAATTTGGCCTAGTAACAAAAGTAACTCGGAAAGAGGAGTTTTACCTAAGAGTACTATTATGGTTTATATTTAGATGTCTCTCAAGAGTCCGATGTTCTCATAGGCAGAGTTTTTAGAAGCATATTAGCATATGGGGCCTATGTTAACCTGATGTTACAAGCTGGGGCCTAGTTACAGATGGGTCACTGGGGTCATGGCCTAGAAGGCTCTATTTCTTTCTCCTCACTGTTCCTTTTCCCACTGTTTCCTGGGTGTCATCATATGAGCAGCCTAGCTTTCCCATCATGCCTTCCTGCCTTGGAGCTGGCCAACTGTGGACTAAAACTATGAGCCAAAATAAACTTCTCCTCCTTTAAGTTGCAAGTATTTTGTTCCAGTGATGAGGAAAATGACCCAAGACAAGTAATACAGCTTCCTGTCCAGAAGAAAGCATGAAAAAAACTTGAATAATGTCTAGGACTAGAAGGATGGGATATCAAAATGTAGGTAAGGGTATTGGAAGAATAAAGTAAGAGGCAAGGGATGGAACAAATGGGACCAGAGGATTCGGGAGCTAAATATGAGATCACAGTATAAAGGGGTTAATCTGAGAACATGATATCTGCAGGAAGTAGGCATTTACTTTGTATACCACCTGGCCTATCTGCATCAAGGAATGGCTCCAGGTCAGGAAGTTAAAGGAAGCTATTGTAGAAACCAGTGGGAAAGTTTAAACATTTTGTATAGGGATGATTATCTAGATGATGACTTTAATATTCCTTCCAATCCTGAAATTTATGAAGAAGCTCTTAGAAAATTATAAAACATTGGGCACATGATATTCATTAGTGTTAATTTATAGTATTTATGGATTTTGTAAGAGGTTTTGTATCAATCAGCTTTCTGTCACTGTGACAAAATATCTGAGACAATCAACTTCTAAAAGAAAAGGTTATTTTGGCTCACAATTTTAGTCCATTGTCACTGAGCTCTTCTCCCTATGGGCCTGTGGTGCAACAGTACATTATATGGAACTGAGTGGCAAAGGAAATTGCTTACATCATGACAGCAAAGAAGCAAAATGAGAGAAGCAGAAGGGGGCTGGGTTCCCAAAATTTCTTGAAGGCATGCTTCAGTTGACCTGACTTCCTCCCACTATGCTTTACCTCTTAAACATTCTAACATCTCCCAAAACCACCACAAGCTGGAGACAAACCCACTGGGGACACTCAATATCCAAATAATAGCAGTCTTAATATAAACATGTGAGTATCAGAAAGAAAGCAAAGACAAAAGATAAAGTATTCTGACATAGCTGGAAGAGGCTAGTGAATTTTGTTGGTAGCTAGATAAAGTATATGCCCACATGGTATATGTACCACAATGTTCTGGTCTTTAGTCATACATCAGATTTGGGGACTCGAGGTTTCTAAACTCCTTAAAAAGATGAGAATAGATGATTAGCAAGACAAAAGTCCATATGGGAAACAGATAATACTTTAACCAAGCATTTAAAAATGGGAAAGAGGGGCCG
>PVIR01009154.1:0-54179 GCA_004026965.1 Petromus typicus | reverse complement strand
AGCCCACCCAAATTTAATGACCCAATTCAAAAATGGGCATCTGAAATGAACATATATTTTTCAGAGGAAGAAGTAAGAGCAGCTAAGAAGCATATGAAGAAATGCTCAACATCATTAGTCATTCGAGAGATGCAGATGAAAACAACATTGAGATTTCATCTCACTCCACATAGAATGGCTGCCATTTCAGAATCAGCCAGCAACAAATGTTGGCGAGGCTGCGGAGAAGAAGGAACCCTTCTCCACTGTTGGTGGGACTGTAGACTCGTACAACCCCTGTGGAGATCAGTTTGGAGAATCCTCAAAAAGCTAGGATTGATGGTCCCATTTGACTTGGCCATTGCCCTGCTAGGTATATACACAAAAGAATTAAAAGACTCATATCACATTGACATATGTGCACCCATATGTATAGCAGCCCAGTTTGTGATTGCTATGTCTTGGAAACAACCCAAGTGTCCATCAACTGGAGACTGGATAAAAAAGCTGTGGTTCTTCTACAGAATGGAGTACTACTCTGCCATAAAAAATGATAAGTTTGAATCATTTCTACTTAAATGGACATACCTTGAAAATATCCTCATAAGTGAAATAAATAGGTCACAGATAGGTACATATCACATTTTTTCTTTGGTATGAGAAAATAAAGATGTAAATGAGTCCTAGAATTATATGTTATATATTGTGAAATAGAAAATGCTCAATGTAAAATAAGGTGAAAGGGGACAATGTTGAGATTGTAACAAAAAAGTAAGGAAACAAATTTTATGTATATGGGGGGGTGGTAGGGTGGGTAGGGCTATGGGTAAAAATGAGAATTAAGTTGTGTCTTATACTGGTACAAATCCCCATTATGGAGTGCAATCATGATGTGTATATTTAATGTACCAATAAAGATTTAAAAAAAAAAGATTTTCCACTAATAAATAAACAGTAAATCGTGCATCCCAGGTTGAATAAACTATGTACTTCGGTCCTCCTGTGTGCATTTTCCATTTTTATCATATAGAAAAAGAAAACATAAATTCTCAAATGTTAAAAATACAAATATATTCTCAAGTATTTTAGAAAGTATCTCAAAAAAACCAAGCTATTACAGAGGGTAATAATAACAAAAAAGTCATACATAAATAGATTTGAAAATAGTTTCTAAATGTCTCATGCTAATGAAGTTTACAAAATTTTAATTAGGAATGTTAGATCCTAGACCCTAGAGTGTTAAACATATCATTTGTACAGGTTGCCTTCAAGCCACAAGGTAGAGAAAAGACCACAGCTGTCATGTTTTGGCTGTTCCTTCAACTGGCAAATCCTCTAAACAAAACCTATTTCCAGAATGCTCCGTCATCCAGCGCCTCTTGACTAAGGAATCTCTTGTCATCACAGAAAACTTTTCATTCAAATATCATTTTTTAAACCCTTGTTATCCTAAACCATTATCAATTCCTGGTTTTATATATTTTCATATTATTAATTGTAATATGAAACATATATTATGAAACATATATTTTATCACTCATTCATAAAGCATGAATGCAAAGGAGAATAGGTTTGATGGCAATTAAAATTGAAGTTGCCCAATCATGAAGGAAAATACAAATACTAAAGAATATCTGAAGCATTCTCTTACAATAAAGAATACAAGGAAAAGAGCATTTCACTTCAAAGGCCCAGAACATAATAATCAAAAGCTGCTGAAAAAGGAGAGTTTTTAAGAAAAAAAAAAATAAGAAGTAAAAAAGAGAGAGGGACCTTTAATAAAAGAAATAGTAAAATAAAAAATTTCTAAAATGGAAGACAGCAACCAACTTTCAACTAGTTACTATTTCCCTCTGAGGATGGAAATGTGAGTGAGGGAAATGAATTTGATTTAAGTTTTTGTTTTAATCCTTCTGTATGACTTAATTTTTTTTGTTTTACACACAAGATTAACATTTGAATTTGAACTTACATGTACAGGTAGACAACATAAATGGAGATGATACACGAATTTCCAATATTGATTATGTCTGTATGTATAGATAGTATTCCATTGGATATAATTACTAGGCAGAAGATCACAAATAATAATCAGAATAAAAACCCCACTAATGTCAAAAAATTACTAACAGTATGACTTTGATATTAAAGGATACTGTGTTTAATGTGGGGTCATTTTGATGTAAGCAAATGAAATATACTCAACTTTTGTGTCTTCTCTTTTCAGAGAAACTTGCTTGCTCTGGGTGGCATTGTTATCACTTAATTCATATGAAATCAGGGAAATCAGAAAATTTTTAAAATAGAAGTTGTGGATAAGTTATCAGCCACAAACTGATCACATCTGGGTTATTTCTTGAGAGAGAATTAAACTATATTTCTTGATTAATGGTACTTATGGTCCCTTAAAAGCAACAGTTTAGTTCAACTAATCAATTAGACTGAACCATATAAAACTGCTGATGTTGAATAATTCTTGAATTTGGAAAATATCAACTTGAGTTTCTGTTTTATAAAATATAAAAGTTTGCCTCTCTTTCCCTATCACACTTAGTTTCTGATACAAGTTGAAATGAGGTCTTTTAGGACTATAAAATTTTTTCTTATTTTTTTTCTGTAAACAGAAAAACAAAGAAGGTGAAGTGACAAATGGTTTGATTATATTTTTCCAGAGCATATGCAAGTGAGATTTTTAGGACCTAGAGGTCTATGTATAGTTGTATTTGCTTCAAGAATAGGAGAAAAAATATTGAGGGTTATTCTTACATTGTCTGTTCTTTCAGATTGTCCTGCTCATGTAATACTTTTTCCTTTTATGCTAGGGTTTTATTTTGGTACTGGGAATCAAACTCAGGACTTTGGGCTTGTGAGACAGGCATCAGAAACACTGAGCTAAATCCCCGGCCTGTGCTTGGTTATTTTTGACTAGACAAGTTATGCTCTTTTATGGTTGGAGTAGAAGTAGGGGTGAAGGATGATTTATGGTAAAAACATCTGAATCCTAAGATGGAAGTAGATGCCTCTGTAAAGTATTGACATTTGTTTCTGCCAAGTACTGAAAATATTTCCAATCATCTCATGATTAAATGGTTATTTTAGAGTTACAGTTTCCACCAAAGATGAACAAGTAGAGCTAATTGTTGCTACAAATCCATGCGATACTTGGCACATGTTTATGCAACTTCTCAGGGAGTTATTTTTTGCTTGGCCTAGTTCACAGTTAAAGTAGTTGGTATCCTCTGGGCAGGAAAGAGGTGGAGATGGTAGAATTCCCATTCACTCTTATCTTGAAGTGATAGCTTTGCAGCTGCAGCTATCAAGGAAGGGCTGCTCCTCAACTCTTGGTCCCTGGGAAGACCTTGACTTCAGCCTTAATGCCTTGGTACAGGTCTCATAAGTCAAGGTCAAGTTTAACTACTTCAATAAAAGGCTTTATTAATAAAATGGCTACACCAGTACCCTTACTCTTTTAGATTTCTACTTCTTCTTTTTCATTTTTTTAATCTTTATTGGTACATTATATATATGCATCATGATTGCATTCCATAATGGGCATTTGTACCAGTATAAGACAACTTAATTCTCATTTTTTCCCATAGCCCTACCCACCCTACCACCCCCCTATATACACAAAATTTGTTTCCTTTCTTTTTTGTTATAATCTCATTATTTTTCCCCCTTAACTCTATTTTACTTTGAGAATTTTCTATTTCACAATATATAACATACAATTCTAGGACTCATTTACATCTTTATTTTCTCATACCAGAGAAAAGATGCGATATGTACATATCTGTGACCTATTTATTTTACTTATAAGGATATCCTCAAGATTTCCTCTTCTTATTTAAAAATATCTTAAGAAGCTGTTTTATTTTACCAATTCTTTGATGTTTTTAGAATTACTTTAAAAAAATAGTTTTGGTCAGTAGCTTTTACTTCTCAGCTATCAGATAGCCTAGTCAGCCATATTATGAGAAATTAAACTCATAAATTAGTGCAAAAAAATATTTCAACCATGACTATTCAAAAGGGCTGAAGGAATTAGATGTATCTGGCACAATGACAGTTAATTCCATTTTTATGGTTTTACCTTTGTGATGGTTAAACTTGACTGGCTTTGGAGCTACTAAAGGGATCACTGAAGCACGTCTCTAGGTGTGCCTGGGTGGTGCATGGAAGCATGACCTTGAGTACTATGTCTAGGCTCTCTCCTCTTCCTTTCTTGTGTTATTGAACTTCCTTGTTTTTCTGCTGCTCCACTTGACCTGAACACGATGCTTTGCCTCACTCGTTGGCCATAGTGTTTCTCCCTTTAGGTCACCTGACCATGGACTGGATCTCCTTGAAACATGAAGCAAATTAAAGTTCTTCTTCAAATGGTGATTTTCACTGTAGCCAACCATGGAAAAGCTGACAGATAAAACATTCTATCCATTGTCTTCTTTGTATCCTGGGATTTACATGGCCACTGATGGGACAACTGAAACATGTTCACAAGATTCACATATTTTTTAAATTAAAATTCCTACATGGAATGCTAAACACATAGTGGCTCTTGACTTCCAGACTTTTTTTTTTTCTTTTTGAGACAGGGTCTCACTTTGTAGTTCAGGCTAGCCTTGAGCTCAGCCTCTAACTCACATCACAGCAATCCTCCTGCCTCTGCCTCTGGAATGCTGAGATTACAGGCGTGAGCCACCACTACCGACATTGTGGTATGTGGTACTGATTGCTGCTGGGCATGAGTCTCCACACCCAGTATCATATGTGGTTACTGGGGGGATCGAACCCAGGTCCTTGAGCTTGAAAGACAGGTGCCAGAACCACTGAGCTAAATCCCTGGCTCTTCCAGACTTTTTCTTCAGGTACTTAAATAGCTCTGATCTAATGCAAGACATTTCTTAAACTGATATTAAAGCAAATATCCACAAAGTTGTCCCAAATACCTTTTACTGGAAACTGTTAGTTTTTGAAAGCAAAGACAAGAGTTTAACAAAATGTATGAAGTCATTACGACAGGAAAAACAACAAAATGAATACTCATCTCAAGGTCAAAACACAAAGAAACTGTGGAGGCAAAGTTGAGATGTGAGCGGATGATCAAGAAGGCAAACGACCACGTTTTTTCTATCATTATAATGTAAAGTTACAGTGTTTGCATATCCTGTTCCTTTTCATTAGTTTTTACTCTGAGAGAATCTACAAAATAAATTCTTTATCTATGATGTCTGCTTCATGGACTCTAAAAAGTTTGGGCCAAATCAAGGCAAAATGTACCATGAAACATTCTTTTGTAGTTTACATAGTTCCGTGGGAAGGAACATATGCAAATTAGAATCACAGACAAAACATATCCTGATGACATCATGATTTCACTAAAAACTTTCCAACACTTTTTTAAAAAACATGTTTGTTTCCAACCTGACCCTCCCCCACCAATGGCAGCAGGCATATCCAGCTGTTGTTTTTGCAGAAAAGACTGCAGCGAAGCACCGCCCTGTTTTTGCCAGTCTCATCCTTCAGCATATTTTCAGAGTGCTAAAATCAGTTCCTCATGTTATGACCAAGGCTGGAGTTCTTTGTTCTACAATTTTTTTCTAATTAAGATTTTCAAGAGCTATTAAGAATAATAAACAAAGAATTCAGAGCAAATGTTAAAGAATACACATATTCTCATTGGCCATTCTGACAAAATGCTGAACACTTGAGAGCTGTTGGGGGAAAAATGAATGTATAATTAGAATCAGGAGCCAAATAAATTAAAACCAGCAAGAATTTCATCATTCTCTCATATCAAATCAAAACAAGATATTAAACTGATTTTTAATGGGGACATTAAAAACGTCATACTTTGTAACTCCATCATTGTGGTTTTAAGTGGAAATTATTCTGGCCAACCCAGGTTGAAAATAACAAATACAATTATTATTTCTTGCATAGCAGAAAATAATCATCCCTATGCCATCACTGTAGTTACTAACAACAAAATCTTCCTCACTCCAGCCCTGAATCCTGAAGAAATTTCCTAGGAATGAAAGGTGTTTTCTGATTATATAACCAGGTATTTAGTACTCTGCTCTGCCAGGCACAGAAGTTTCTGAGGTCTCCAAAGCAAGGAGTTCAAGGGTCCACCACAGTTTCAGACGATAGACTTTTAAAACACCTGTTGTCACATGGATATATTATTCATCCTAATGTGAATTCATTCTGGAAAAATAGGTGAAATTTAAGGTCTGCTGTCAAAACAATTTTTTAGGAGCATATATTGTTACTAACTGGATGAACTTCCAAAGTAAATTACCATTCAAAACCCTCTATGGGCACAGTTCTTTCAATAATAGCTGTAATATTAACTTATCCAAACCTGTTGAAGGTGAGTTAGATGGCTGGTAGAAATATTAATAGAAATAAAACAACTCTTATCCTATGAGGATCATTTGAACTTTCAGTGACTATTCCTAATTTTTCGTTGGCTTCTTTTTCCCTAAAATTAGAGATTGAGACTTAAATTGATGCTTCTCCAACTTTTTTGAGACCAATCACTGCTCACTATGCCTGATGCAAAGCTCCAGGCACCAGCACACTGAGGCTGACTGTGAGCACTGTTCCCCGAGCCCAGCTGTGAGGCCTCCTCCTCATCACAGCTAAAAGACACAACAGGACAAGTGAAGCATAAGGAAATAGAGACTGCGAGTTTGTAGCTTTAGAAGAAGAAAAGTAAAGTGGAGAGGTAGTTTCTGCCTCCAAGTTTAAAATGTCTTCTTCAGTTGACTCTTTACAATATTTTAAAACAAAAGTCGAAAAATTTTTCATTGTTACCTGTCCACATTGTTTTCTGACACAGAGAAGATTTCTATTTTCTTTGTGCTGTGTTTTCCATATTCTCACCCCAGGGATGGATTTATGATCACTCTTCCCCTATATAGTGCAGACAACCATCTTTTTCTATCACTTCCTTTCTAAGGAAACTGATTTCTTTTCAGTGTGACCGTGGACACAGTGAAAAAGGAGTCAGCTTTTCGCACACCTGCTCCAGGACACCAACATGGGCACATGGCAGAATTCTGGCCTGTGAAATAGAAGCAGAAGACTATTACCTGAGGATTTCTGAAAAATTACTATATTCTTTTTTTTCCTCTTTATAGAGTTTATTGATACATTTTAGATATATCTTGTGACTATATTCCTCACTTTTCTTCTTAATTTAAATCTTTATTTGTATATTACATATACACATCATGATTGCATTCAACAATGAGAATTTGTACCAGTATATGAAATAACTTAATTCTCATTTTTTTCCCATAGCCCTACCCACCCTACCACCCCCATCCCCTGTATACATAGACTTTGTTTCCTTTCTTTTCTGTTATAGTCCCATTATTTTTCCCCCTTCACTCCATTACGCTTTGAGTGTTTTCTATTTCACAATATATAACATACATTCTAGAACTCATTTACATCTTTATTTTGTCATACCAGAGAAAAGACACAATATTTACACATCTGTGACCTATTTATTTCACTTATGAGGATGTCCTCAAGGTACGTCCATTTAAGTATAAATGATTCCAACTTATCATTTTTTTATGGCAGAGTAATACTCCATTCTGTAGAAGAACCACAGCTTTTTTATTCAGTCTCCAGTTGATGGACACTTGGGTTGTTTCCAAGATTTAGCAATCACAAACTGAGCTGCTATAAACATAGGTGCACATATGTCCCTGTGATATGAATCTTTTAATTCTTGTGTGTATATACCTAGCAGAGCAATGGCAGGGTCAAATGAGACCTCCAATCCTAGCTTTTTGAGGAATTTCCAAACTGTTCTCCACAGGGGTTGTACGAGTCTACATTCCCACCAACAGCGGAGAAGGGTTCCTTCTCCACAGCCTTGCCAACATTTGTTGCTGGCTAATTCTGAAATGGCAGCCATTCTTTGTGGAGTGAGATGAAATCTTAATGTTGTTTTCATTTGCATTTCTCCAATGACTAGTGATGTTGAACATTTCTTCATATGCTTCTTAGCTGCTCTTATTTCTTCCTCTGAAAAATGTCTGTTCATTTCAGATGCCCATTTTTGAATTGGGTCTTTAAATTTGGGTGGATTGATTTTGGGTTTTTGGGTTTTTTTGTTTTGTTTTTGAGCCCTTTATATATTCTAGATAGTAGCCCTTTGTCTGAGAGGCAGCTGGTAAAGATTCCTTCCCATATTGTTAACTTTTTGTATTGCTGGTGGTTTCTTTTGTTGTGCAGAAACCTCTCAATAGGATGAGATCCCATTTATCAATTTCTTCTACCAGTTCTTGTGCTATGGGGGATTTGTTCATGAAATCTTTCCCAAAACCAATGTCTTCAAGAGTTTTACCTAACCTGTTTTGTAGCAGGTTTAGTGTGTCTGTCTTAATATTTAGGTTCCTAATCCACTTTGATTTTATTTTAGTACATGGTTAAAGAGTTAGGTCTAGCTTTAGTCTTTGGCAGGTTGAAGTCCAGTTTTTCCAGCACCATTTGTTAAAGAGGCTATCCTTCCTCCACTGAGGGTATTTGGCTCCTTTGTCAAAAATGAGATAGCTTAGTGTGTCTGGAGTTGTTTCTGGATCTTCAAATCTATTCCACTGGTCCTCGGGTCTGTTGCTTTGCCAGTACCATGCGGTTTTTATTAGAGTGGCTTTGTAGTACAGTTTCAAATCGGGGATCGTAATACCCCACATTGTTAGACCTAAACAGGTCAACCTTGGGAGACACCCTGCAGAGAAACACACAGCACAGTATCAATGCAAGCCGCAAGAGGTTTATTCAGGAACCGGCGCCGGGACCATCCTTACACACAGGAAAGGAACAGCCCTGAAGGGAAAAATAGCACAGCTTATATACACAATTTGACAGGCTAAGGAGTAGGTGGCCTATTTTTATTGGGCAAAAGGGTATATTTTAAATTTACAGGCTAGTTTAGCTTTTGGCGGGCTGACGTAACAGGAAAGGGTGTTGCCTCTGCTCTCTGATGGAATGAGGAAGTTAGTTGAATTTACCTTATACGGGAATGAAGAAGCTTTTACAGGAGTGAGGAAGTTGACTCGGCTTTAGAGAGAAACTGGGGCTTGGGAAATCGAAACTCAGGCCTGCAAGTTTTTGTGGCAGGGTGAAACCTGTGCTAAATTTTAGCTCTACAACATCATGTTCTTATTGCTTAGAACTGCTTTTGCTATTCTAGGTCTTTTGTGATTCCAGATGAATTTCTGAATTATTTTCTCTAGCTCTGTGAAATATGCCTTTGGGAGTTCAATTGGGATTGCATTGAATCTGTATAATAATTGTGGGAGTATAGCCATTTTGATGATATTGATTCTTCCAACCCGGGAACAAGGGATGTTTTTCCATTTCCTGGTATCTTCTTCTATCTCCTTTTTCAGAGTGCTGTAATTTTCAGAGTAGAGGTCTTTCACCTCCTTTATTAGATTAATTCCTAGATATTTCTTTTTTTTGGCTGGTACTGTGAGGTGGCATTCGACCCAGAGACTCACCAAAGCCAAGGTTCGGGTCTCAGAGCAGGGGCTCGCCCGCTTCAGTATGGCAGGAGGGGGGTAGGGGTTCCAGTTGCTGTCCAGAGTTGGAGTGTCCCAGACCTGGAGCTCTTGGGATCGCCGGTTCGCTGTGGTCAAGATGGTCTTGGTTGATCCCACAGGAGCTCGGAGACATCTTCTCCTGGCAGCGCGGCTCCTCTGTCCCATCGGGCAGTGGCCGGGGCTTCCTCGTGTGGATCCTTTGTCCTCTCCCGTGAGTCCAGATCTGGGAGTGTTACGCTCTTTACCACAGCTGCAGGAGGTCTGGCACGCAGTTCTGCTCCTGGCTGTGAGCCTGTGTCTTAGAGGCCAGCTGTTGGCTGTCTGTAGTTGCTAGGTTCCTGTGCTCAGGCACCTGTGCGAGGTCTGGCAGGGTGGACCCCCCCCCACACTCTGGGGAGAGGGTAGAAGGGACAGACCGCTCCCTAGGTCGCTCTTCTTTCTTTGGCCTTAATCAATATTTGCTTCTGATCTCTTCGATCTAGGTTTCTCTGCTGTCCTTCCTTTCCTTCCCCACAACTGCTGTTTTCAGGTTTAAGAACAATTTATATGGAGGCAGTGGTCTCCAGCTTTTACCATTCTGCCATTTTCCCAGAATCCTCTGGTGTCTCTATATTCTTGACTTTTAAAACTACTTTTTTATCATTAACTTCTCAATAAATTATTGTCACACAACAAGAGTACTGCATGCTTCTTCCTTATTTCCTGTGGACAAAGGGTCTGATGCCAAAGTCAGAAGAAAAGTTTATTTACTCACATAATGTGAACACTCAAGGGAGTTCTCAAAGATGAGTGATTCAAATGGTGCTTAGAATTTATGTATTTTACTTGTAGAGAAATGGAAAAGGAATGCCTGACTGAGAAAAACAATAGGCTCTAAACAGTAATTAACTTAACCCTGTATGTGTAAGATCCAAGAACATTACATGAATGATTTTTTTTTTTTTTTTTGAGTCAAGGTCTCGCTTTGTATTTCAGACTGGCCCTGAGCTCACTATGTAGCCCAGGTGAGCCACAAAGTCGCAGCAGTCCTCCTGCCTCTGCCCCCCTAGTGTTGGTATTACAGGTGTGAGCCATTACACCCAGCACTGTGGTACTTATTGCTGGTGGGCATGAGTCACTATGCCCAGCTTTGTTGTATGTGGTTACAGGGATCAAACTAGGTATCTTGCACTTGCAATGCAGGTGCAGGAACCACTGAGCTAAATCCCTGGCCCAACGTGAATGACTTTTAATACATATGATTTACTCAATCATGATTTTTTAATCATCACAAGTCTCATGATTATTTTAACTGGTATAATACATAATTCTATGAATGTGACATAATTTGACTTTTTTCCTACAGCTGAATATATACTCAGTTTTAAATGTTTTACCTAAGACATGTTTCTCCAAATACTGTTCTGTAAACATTTACTTCTCTCCTATTTTACATGATTACTCTTGGGTATATTTACTTACTTTTCAAAAGAACATGACATCATTATATTCTTTACATCTGCTTCAAAAAGATTGCTTGAATTTATAACTCCTAAGCAAGAAAGAATGCCACCCTATATAGGTTGTTACACTGCATTTATGTCTTTCTATCTACCTGCTTGCCCACCTGTCTTTATAATTATTTTTTATATTTCTCTATTCAGATTTCTATCAACTTCAAAGGCAAAAGAGCCATCTTATTTTTTTTTCTGTTAATCCATGAATTCGTCTTTGTAACCAGTATTTTTAAATCATTAATTTAACCAGGATATGTTATGTTTTCAAAAATTACTTTTGATGTTTAGTTCAGTTTATTTAAATTATAAGATTATGCATGGACCACATTGACTTTTCTCAACCTTAGTTTCCCTCTTGAAACTGGCAGCAATTTTGCTTTTCCTTGTTGAAACTTGTGAATTGTAAATCTAAATTTATTCTGACTAATGAAATGAAACAATGGTCATCTTGGATAGAAACTTAGTAAGTGGTCTTAGAATCAAGGAGGAAAGTGTATGTTAGTTCTATTAGACAGTAAGTTTTAGAGGAAAGATTTTGAAAAATCTTTCAAGGTTTAGAGAAAATCCAGCCTGATTCTATGGCATCCTGTTGACAGCTATAGACACAGGGATTACAGCACTCCTGAATACACAACAGATCCTTGGAAAACACGCTATTTATTTGTTTTGTAGCCTTCTGATGTCCTTTTTTCCTTGTTCCAAGCCTCAGTCATACAGTTTAGATGAAAGTAATGCCTGTCTCCAGAGGAAGCCTCAAGGACAAAGTAGGATAATTCAGTTTATCATCTAAACAGCATTTGAGGAATGTGAAAGATGAATTGGAGGAAGTTGTGCTCTTGTTTTTATTCTCAAACATGCCTAAATACATCTCAGTGTCTGAAAGCCTTGCCAGCATTCTCACTTGAACATTTCTTTTGAATTAAATAAACATGTCTATGTGATGCATTATGCATGTATCTGGAGTGATTTTTCTTGAACAGTTTAAGCTGGTCTTATTTTCAGCAGAAAAAAATATAAAATTTGCAAACATTTTAATTTCTTTGAATTTGACCTCATATGAGAAGTAGATGTTTTGCCACAGATCAAAATATGATTAAAAGAGCAAAGAGTAGTGAATTACTGGAAGTCACAAAAAATTCTCCACCAGGCACTTGAAGATAGGAATTTAAGTAAAAGGACTAAGTATTAACTGAAGAGGACTAAGCATTAACTGAAGCTGTTTCTACGAAGGAGAATAAACCTGTATCATATACATCTGCTGAGTTATTTTGCATTATATTTTTGTTGTGAAATTCAATGTGTTAACAATCTGTGAAAGATTTTTATGAAGGAAATCAGTATATAATTTTATTTCAATGTCTTTGTCAGGTATCACCGTTATACTATTGTCATAAAATTTTTATAAAATAAGATGGAAAGTGTGCTTCTTTCCTTCATTATTGTTGCAAAAATTGTGCATTGCTGTTACTGCACTCCTTAGATTGGATAGAACTCATCCTGAAAATTATCTGAACCTCAAGTTTTCTTTGTGTGAAAGTTTCCCATAAAAATTCAACCTTTTTGATCAATACAAGGCAGTTGGATATCTTGTCTTACTTGGTGTCAGGTTTGTTAAGTTGTATTTCAAGCAATGTATCCACTTTATCTATGTTGTCAAATTTACAATAAGATGTTAGTCATAATATTTTAAAACATTTTTGATGTTTCAAAAATACAGAATAGTAACCATTCTTTCAATCTAGCATTAACCATTATTTTTTTCTTATCTTGATCAGTCTTTCTAAGGCTTATACCATTTTATTAAGTTTTTCAAAAGATACTTCTTGGGTTGGAAAAATTTTTCAAGTATATCTATTTTATATATCTATTTTATATATCATGTCCTTTATTATTTTCATCTATTGGGCTTAATTTTCTTATATATGACTAATTTCTTTTTAAACAGTTTTTCTAGTACTTTCTGCAGTATATAATGTTAACATTCTTGTGAGAGCTGGTGCATGTATATAACACATCTTAATTCCTTACTTCCCGCCTTTGCCCTGACTGCCTTCCCCTCTCTCTGTATCTCTGGATCACCTACCTGTCTGAAAGAGATACGTCTCCATATTTCCTATGATCTATGCATCATTTTTCTTTCTTTATATTTTGAATTTTTCATATATGAGAAACAGCACAATAGTTAAGCTTGTGTGACTGATTTATTTCATTTAACATAAGGACCTCAAGCTACATCCATTTTCCTACCAATAACTCGTTTATCTTTCTTTCCAGCAGAATAGTACTCCACTGTGTGTAAATCTCACATTTTATTTATTCATATGTTAGATATGAAAGTTGCTTGCAAGGTTTAAATCTTTTTGCATTTATCACTATAATGTGATGTATTCAATTGTTTTGAGAAAAAAATCTAACAGAACAATAGCTTGCCAAAAATAAATTTTAATTGTTTTTTTTGGGGGGGATGTCTAATTTCTTAAAATAATGCCATTAAATTTTAAAATAATTACAATGCCCTGTTAACACAGAAACCTAGATAATTAATGCCAAAGCTTTCTCCAGTTCTGAGATATTAGCTGTATGTCATGAATTTTGAAATATATTTTATTAGCATTTAGTTGAAAATGTTTTCTAATCTCTTAGTTATTTCTTCATTGATCCATACATTACTCAGAAAATGGTATGTCAATTTATAAACATTAGAATTTTTCTACCTAGCTGATTAATTTACTACTTAGCTACACACAGTTACAGAAGATAATTATTACTACTTGTAGTCCTTTGATATCTTCTGAAAATTGTTTCTTGGCCTAGCATTATCTATCCAGGTTCAAAGTTCATATATAATAGAAGAATGTATATTATGTACTTGTGTTAAGTGTCTGTGAAGCAAAGATGGTTGAAAGTTTTTTTATTTTTTCTTTTCTTATTGTTATTACCTTTTTAAATTATAGTATCAATTACTGGCAGAGATATATTAAGATACTCAAATATATTTATGGATTTTCTCATATTTTCCTTCTTACATTTCATTTGCTTCAAAACTCTACTTAAAAGCATATGTGTTTAAAGAAAATCTTCCTAATATATTACTGGTTCTCAATGATCTATTCAGACTTATTATAAATACTATTGAGTGAGATAAAATTTTTCATCTTTTTAATTTTTAAGCCGCATATTCCCAAGTACTTCACATATTTTTTTTCATACAGCATAATCAGTGGGTCTTGCTCTCCAATACATAATGAAGTTTGCCTTTTATTAGAAAACTTAGTCCACTTACATTTCATGCAATTATTGACATGGCTGTTTTTCATCTTGATTTTTCCTTGTGTTTTCGGGGGGTGAGTTGCTTATTTGGTCCTACTTTCCTGTCTGAGATTGTCAATTATTTTTCACATTTGTTTTTATTTTCTTTTTATTTCTCTATCACTTTTTAAAAATACTACTTAGCACTGCAAGTGATAGTTCTAGAAATTACAACACCCACAGTTAAATACTTACAGAAGAGAGTTCTACTTTATGTAAAATATAGGAAACCTAATTCAATTTACTAATCCACATTGTTTGTGCATTTTTAGGCAAATTCACAAAATATAATTCATTATACATACAGTACATCCCACCAGACCGTGTTTAACTTTTGCCCTTTCCATAGACATATATCTTTTAAACCGACCAGGGGCAATTTTACTGGAGACAGTTGACAATATCTGGAGACAGTTTGATTGTCACATCAGGAAGAAGGGTATGTTGATAATTGGTAGAGGCTAAAAATTTTGTTAAAAATACTCCAATACACAGGACAAATCCTTAAAATAAAGACTGTTCTGCAAATGGTTTATAAGTCAGTGAAGATTAAACATATGGTCTTGATGTAGTTATTTACAGTTTCAAGGACTTTTTCATAAAGTACATTTGTCTGCCATATCCAGAGTTACTCAAAATACAATATTTGTATTCAGACCTAAACAGCTAAATTTTCTAAGCTACTTAGAGGTACTTATCAGCTGAAGATTGGCCACTGAATATTGTTGAGTAAATCCTTGGTACTATGATCCCACTGAGAAATTTAAAGGCAAGGAAAATACTAAAACTACAAAGCAGGAAGTCTCCTCTCCCAGGTGGATAATTTTCCTCCTTTTCCTCCTGTCTTGCAAATACATAAGTGAACATTGTTGAGCCATCTTCATTTGGAAAGTAGAGAAGAGAAAGATTTTAAAACACAACTCAGCATAATTATGTCATATTAAACAAATCCTAATAATGTAAATGCTTTCACACAAAATTATAACATGTATCTTAAATTATAATGTATGATTTCCTTTTTCAGGATTTCTTTAAGCTTCTTTAAACGCATTGCTAAAATGATAAAGTGAACTTCAGAGAGGGACAGAGGATTCTGAGTTATCCTTGAATGTGCATCTTTGGATCCATCACTTCAATATGTTTTGTAATATTCTTCCCAGCCCACCTACAAATTTCATTTTATTGTATTTTTTAATCCTTAAAATGTAGATAATACCTGTCTCATTAGATGGTCGACATATACCTTATACTTACTCAGCACAGAGACTTTAGGTAGTCCAAAGTTTTATTCTATCTTGGGAAACAGATTTGTTGGCTCTGTGGTTTGGCCTTCATGGATGAGGAACATATCCTTAGGAGACTGGAGTCTGAGCTCAGTGGTCTAGAGTTGGCGACTGCTTTCATGTTCCTGGGAATACCAGTAGCACCCCGAATATGGAGTCCAGATCACTCACTCATTGAATCATTCATTTCAGTGATGCCCACAGCAAGCAAGGGAAATGGCAAGGGACAGCTAGAGTGCTCTTTTACCATCTTCCCAGGAAAATACAATTAGTTCATTCTTGGAAAAGGCCTTGTTAGCAATAACCTTCAGCAAGTCAACTCCTATCCCCATGTCATCAAGGCCTGCAGCTCACAGAGTCACTGTGCAAAGGCTTGGCTTTCTTCACTTTCTAATTGAAACCAAGACTTTAGATCCAGGCTGTACATCCTCCATATAGGAGAACACACTGGCAAGAATACTAACGTCGTTTTCATATTGGCCTCAAAGGTTGTCCAGACAAGCCTTCCCCCACTCTGGCTGAACAATCAAATCAAAATATATTCACATGCACATGAACACACACACACACACACACACACACACACACACACACACACATGTGAACTCAGACAAATGGCCTATCATCCACCTCATAGACTGACCGCCCCAGCTGCCATCCAGGCAGGGTATTCAATCACACAAATGTCTCCTGCATGAAGGCTGTTTCCACCTCTAGTCAGGCAGGTTGTTTTCAGCACTTCTGACAAAATAGACCAGATCTGTACAGCAACCTTTGAGAGGAAGTGCAACAAAAGACAACCAGCTGTGCTGAATTAGAAGGTCTTCATTCATCACCTTCCATCAGTCAAAAAGCAAAAGGAGGCTGACTTTGTTTGTAAGAAATTTAAGGGTGCTATTATTCACCTGTAATTAAAATGAATGGTTTGATTTGGCATTCGGCCTGGAGAGGTATGAATGCTTTTATTTTGCCAGGTTATGAATTTTTCCACATACTGAAAAAGTTCTAAGGATGAAGCAATAAGATGGAGGAACTTCAGAAAGCAGACTTTTCCTCAGCCTGCATTGCTTTTTTCTGTTTGTTTCTTAACCACTGTTTCTTCCCTCTTTGTTTTCTGGCTTTCAGAAACGTACCCCCGGAGAATTAAAATAGTGGCATTTTGAATCTATCAACATAAAAATGTTCCTGTAAAATGCTTTAGATGCCTTGAAAGACAAAAGTCTGAGGAAATTTATTACAGAGAAATAAAGTGGTATGAAGTGAAAAAATAGACATGGTGAGAATATCAGAGATAAACAGTCTTCAAATATTTTTATGTATCCGGAGCTGTAGAAGACAAATATAAAGATTTGCCAAGCAGTGTTTAAACATATTCCTCCTCAACCATGCTTTAATTATTTCATGAAGAGTTTAAGCAATTTGATGAAACATTAAAATGCATTAATATTAACTGAATGAGAAAAATAGAACGAAAGGAAAAGCAGTGTAGGAAATGTAAAACAAAACCAACACTGCAGCATACCCAGCAAATCTGTGCCAGATTCTGACACATTTACTACAGATAAGCTATACAAAGAGTGCTGAGGTTTCCAGCAGCCAGGCAAAGAGGAAGCTTAGATTGACTATGTGATTTTAACGCCCCCATAATTAATACAAGACAGGAACATGTATGGAAATATAAATTAACAGACTCTCACATTCCTGGACTTCAGGAAGAAAGAAAAATAGTCAAATTCATGTACTAGGCAAGATAACACTTCTCAGTAACAATGATAAGTCTTTGTATTTTTATAGTATTTGTGTAGCTTTTTTTCTAATACCAATAAAGATGAGAGTGAAGGATTCCTTCAAGGTCGCCATAGCCAACATGGCGATAAAAAAAGTATGTGCCTCTCAGGCAGTTCCTGGTCAGCCTCTTAGTCCACTCTGGGCTGCCATTCCAGAATACTGTGGACTGGGTAAACACATAAGCAACAATCATAGATTTCTCATATTGTGGAGGCTGGATGCTTAAGACCAAGGTACTAAAATGCTCAGTGTCTGGTGTAGTTACTTCCTGGTTCACAGGGAGGTGGGTATCTTTTCTCTAACATGTGGAAGAGGCAGGGCTGCGAGTCCATTTGTAAGAGCTGGGCTCTCGTGACCTAATCATATCCCAAGACCTTGTCTCCTCACACTGTAACTTTGGGAGTTCAGATGTAGTATACAAATTTGGACAGCACAGTAGGGAGATACAGACTTTTGGTCTACAGCAGCCAATAAGAGCTGCTCCTGAGAACGGTGTCAGGTGATGTGCTGGAAACTCAGTAGTGTTTGGCTTCCCTGTATCTCGATGCATTAACTAGTACATGGTAGAACAGGAAGGAAAGGGATAAAGCCACTGAAATCTTAGCCATTGGATGCCCTATATAAAACTTGGTATTTTAAAAAATACTTTACACTTGCCAGTAAGTAGATCCAGATGTTATTCGAATAAGTTTAGCCAATATTATTACTCTGACTTGCTAATGTGGAGAGTCAACTTCTGACTGATTTGCCCAAGGCCTTTCAATTCCTAAGGAGCCACCATACAGCTTTTACCACTTCCTGTGTATCCATGGGCCAGAGTTCTGGAAGAGAACACAGACTTTTATGTTTCCTGTTCTTGGCTTGGCCCTGTGGGTCATAGAAGCTTGTAAACAAAGGAGAAAATGTCAATCCTTAGAATTTGGTTAGTCCCTTTTTTCAGTAACTTCTTACTTAGCATTCCATGACCAATTTTTTCAGACCTACTGCTTAATTTTGATTTGAACAACTTCATTAGGATCATTTTACTTTCTTAAATAATATAAAGGGCAACTTTTCCCAAATTACTTTCCAGAAAAGGAGCTATGGAAGAATTCTGGAATCCAAGAAAGAAATATATATAATTTTAAGTTTGTATAGATAAATTCACATTTCTAACCAAAACCAAAATTATTGTTAAGTTCGGTTCTTTCCTGGATGGACACGGTACATGTATTCTCTGGAACAAGTTTCTCAAATTTTCTGGATGTGGAAAATGATCTTCTTCTGACTATTTGTTTAAAGAATGGATTTTCTAACCCACTTCATTCAAATTTGCTGAATAAGAGTCTTTAAAAAAAATCAAGGCCTATTCATGAGAACTCATGTAATCAAAGATTTTGGAACCTTATGGAGCCAGAGTTCAAGCCCCACTTCTTCCACTTACTGTCTAAGCAAGTACATTACCCTATTGTGCCACTATTTCTCTGTATGTTAATGAAGATAGGGCTGTTAATGAGCCCTAAGTTTAATTGCAAATTAGAAAAGGGGGTCTTGACAGAAGAAACTGAAGAGGAGCCAAAGTTAATCTTTGGATAGGTCCATGAGTGACTGATCTTGAGAAAAGTCATTGCATTTATTTTTCTGTGCCCTGCATGTTAATTAGATTTACCAGTTTTAAAAAGTGTGGGAATGAGACTAACTTTCAAAGCAAAGATGCATTCTCAGACTGTTTTTAGATATCACAAGGATCAGCAATCCTAATCTCACTAAAATTTGAGTATGATTTAGAAAGAAGTTGTAACAAATCATGCTACCATGAAACCCTAGTCATGCTTGCACAAACTTTCCATTTTAAATCCAAACGTATACTTGGTAAGTGGAGTTAGTAACTTGTTGTAGTATATTTTCAAATATTGCTCCTAATAACAAAGAAGACATCCACTGTTTCTTATGAAAGATGTTTTTCATTCACATTAATCTCCTTCACAGAAATGACACACTCAAGAAGATACAGGCAGGGTTTTGAACTTGTCCAATCAGTGGAAACATTGGGAAATATATATCAAAATGAATAGTAGACAGGACCAAAATGCATAAATAATGACTGTGGTTCACAATTATTATATTTAAATTCATTGCTGACAAGCCAGATGGCCCAGATCATTAATGCCTTTGGCTCTGGCGTCTCTGCTAGAGACAGCCAGAACTGGAAGAGCCCTACTATTGTGGACCCCTCAAGCAGAGTACAGCAAAGGCCCTCTGCATAGCTGGAAAACAATGCCTTCAGATTCTTTTGTTATTCTGCAACACCTCAAAATGTGTTAAGTCTTGTCGCCTCCTGCCCCAAGGGTCATTGGCAACCTAATCAAGTTATTGTTTGCAGACTTGGGATAAACTCAGTCGCTTCACAAAAGAACCAATTTTAGTTCTCAATTTCAATGCACACTTCCTTCTAAACTCTAACTAAATTAAGAGAAGCCATATCTGGAAAGAGCATTGTGCTTGTGGGTCTCTCTTTAAATAAAATGGAGAAAATAATAATAATACCAAAAGGAAAACAGGAAACTATAAGCCATTGACTGTGTTACACAATGTGTTCAAAAGACTGATGATTTTGTGTAAATTATAACACTACTTGGTGCTTTCATGTAATTTTTCAGAAAGCATAAGTCATTTTATGTAAAAAAAAAATATGTGAAACACTAATGATAAATGTTGAGCTGGAGCTTTTCAGATACATTGTCCATGAAGCACCTCATCATGCATCCTTCAGATTAGTAACAGTTCTATTCTAGAAAGTTCTAAAATGGATCAAGTCAAGCCGTAAATAAATTACAGTCAAGGCATTGATATGTTGCTGCTGCTGTTGTTATTAACGCCATCTACCATTCTTATCTAAGAGATATCTCAAATTGCATCAAAAAAAATTTCATGCCATGGTGAGAGTTAATGTTACAACAAATTTGGAGTGAGGTGACCACAGTAAGAAGTGATACTTGTACAAGACAAGCCTCATGAAGCCCAGACTATACTTTCCCTATTTCCTCTCCTAACTCCAACAGCAAGAGAACCAACAGTAAACAAGGCCTCCTGTCCAGGCTCTAAGAGTATCCTCAAATCATGCCCCCAAATCATGGCAAATGTAGTAACAGTGGCTGTGCCTCTCAATGTCCATGCATGAAAACTCTGAACACCCTGTGCCTACCAATGGATAGCCATACAAATAGCATTTGATGCCAAGTCTTGATCTGGAAAAAGGTGTGTATGGCCTTGCATATATTCTAAGGCAGACCCAAACTTCTCAGCCTGTGTTTCATGTGCTAAAGCTCTTAGCTTAAAGCCATGTTTGCAGTTTTTGTGACTTTAACAAGCACCATTTCCTTGCCTAAGGCTCCTCACCTCTACAGAGATGGATACTTGCCTGTAAAAATGTGCCACTTTTACCATAGCTGCCATGATTTTGAAGGTGAAAATCCCACAGGACTTACACTTAAATGCTAAAGCCACTTGAAAGCCAAGTAACACTCTTTAATATAGGCGATGGTACATTGTTCAAGTGAAAGATCCACAGAGGTTTCCACTGGGGTCATAAGCTCAAAGCCCTAACCCTCCCTGCAAGTCTTTGGATATGCACTGTTTATAAATTATGTGTCTCCTATTTCACTATGTTCCCAGTAAATGAACCAAATATCCCAAGAAAACAGTGAAGGAGCCTGAGAAACAAAACATAACTCACCTAAACCCTGTACCAGTTATAAACTAAAAGAAAAATCAGCTCTTAGAGACCTATCCTTTCATGGGTATTTAGCTATTAGAAGTGGCTTGTGAGACAGAGCTGATTCCAAACTTTTGTTCTGGCCTTGAAAAACTTACTCAAGCTGAATGTGGATGCTCAGAGCCAAATAACTGACTCTCTCTGAAATTGATAAGGATAAACAACAGTCTAGACCTTCATTCTCAACCATCTAAATGGCTAGCCCCACCCAAATGAACAGTGTATCAATGGCATCTGACTAATGAAGTGATTTCCATTACTTCCTTTGGAAAATAAGGATAGTCTAAGAATGTTTTACTAAAGGATGTCCTTTCAAATGTGTAGAAATATTTTCATCAGAGTTAAGTATTTCTGCCTCAATATTCCACCTTGTGAAAAAAAGATTTCTTTTTTCTGATAATAAAAATACTATAGTAGTTTTATAAACTTTATAACTTTAACTTCCCAGTATTTCAGAATTTAAAGCTCAGTGTATTGCCTTCCAGATAATAATTTCCTCTGCTACAGCTATTCATACTTAAGAACAAATACAACATTAACTATGATCAATTCATAGTGATTCCTTTATTTTTCAGAATTGAAGCCTTCCACATTTCCATGACTGGTGCCGCTCTGAGTCATCAGTTTCACTGATCTGCACCTTATGGGATGAGTCTTGGGAACACAGCTGTCTCACCTCATCAACACAAACATAGTGCAATAATTTCAGTGGCGTCGGCAAACCCTAAACGCAAATGAGGTTCCTATGTTTTCAAAACATACATGGTATTTTCTCATTAATCAGGGCTTGATATGAACAGAAACTTGAGGAGATAATCAGCGGTAATAAGTCAAAAGCTAAGTCAGTTCCACAAGCATTTTCCTCAGCCCGGTTTCTCCAGTGCTCATAAGAGAAACACAGGTGAAGCAAATACATGAGACATCTTTTCCATCCGAGTCCCAGTTTATACTCATGAAGCTCATTCTTTTCTGAAAATTGTTCAAAATGGCTCAAGTTATTTGACTAACATCAGAGGATTTTCAAATAGAGGGGATGAAAAGAAAATTATTTTTCGATGAGTATTCTATGTAAATGCTCTCTGCTGGTCAAATGTCAGCGCGAATAACAAACTGAGTGTTTCTAGAACTCTTCACAGCTTAATCTCTCACCCCAGCTTTCTGATTTCCTGACCAAGGACCCTGGGTGATCGCTGTTGCTGCGCCTGGACAACAGCTGGAGCCTTTAGCCCAGCAGCTGTTTCCGTGCTAAGTTGTAATCATCATTCAGAATCCAGGATTTTATTTTTCTTCACACTCTTCTTCCATATGCAGAAACTTCCTTCCAAAAACAAAGGGAATGTGCCTGAAAACACACCCCAGGGTGTAGATGAGTTTAATAAACACAGTCTCCAGTATATAAAGAACCTGACTCTTTCCCAGTGCTGGAGGATTATACAAGATCCACTGAAGTCATTTGAAGAGGTCCCTATAAGACCAAAGGCCATGGATCAATGGAATCACATGACCAGAGAGCACTGAATCGAGTATGTCCAAGCTGGCATGTGTATGTGTGCATGTTTCCAAATTAAAAAAAAAAAAAAAAGCTATATATGCTCATCCTTTTGCCATACTGATTTAAACAAATTTGTAAATTGCTATTCAAATATGTACAACCACAAAACAAAGGATAAAGTCCTTCTGCTGCCAGATTCTATGACTTCTATGAAGTCAGGGATCTGGGCATTGTCTCATTGCTTTGCACTGGCTGTGTCACTGCAAACAGGTGACAAAGCTTACAATGCCTCCTCTAGAAGAGTCAACCCCACCTGACATGATATGAAATTAAGGAAAATAATATTCATGGAATGCATACCACTCAGCACTCAGAAAATACTAGGTTTTATTGTATTTTTTAAAAAACCATATAACCATTGGAATTCAAAGTTGATTTAATGTGGCTTATGATGCTGTTTTTAAAAGGAAAGTACCTGTAGAGACATTGGTTGCACATCAGGTTCACAAGACATTCTTTGAGCTGAATGGCATTATGAACTTCAAGAATCCATTCTGGAGTTCAGAATAACCAAACTTCACTGTAATTGACAATTTGCAAGTTGCCAACTTTAAGGCCAATTATAGTAAAACAGTGTATTAAAGATGGTCTTGTTCACTTGAAGATAAGGTAAGCATTATGACATCTACATGAAAATCTACATGAAAATACAGAGATGTATGCCTATTTCTGAAGCCAAGGGGGAAATTAAAGACTAAATCTGAAGTTTACTCTTATGGCCAGAAGGATTCAAAATGGTCCCAACAAAACAAGGCTCCTGAAGGTTGAAATGGGCTTATGGTACAACTGCTGTGAGGCAGAAACCTCAACTCCATGTGCCTGAGTTGCCTAGGATAGGCTTAAATTCCCTACATATTTATTCTACTTGAGTTGTTTTCAAATATCAATTTTAAGGAAAATACAATTTCTTTTCTTCTTCACTTATATAGTACAATTTTTGGAGTATATTAATGAGAAAGAATATTTTTGTATTAATTTTTTGGGAGAGGTGTGATACAGGGTCTCACTTTGTAGTACAGGCTGGCCCCAAGCTCACTATGTAGCCCAGGTAAGCCTGGAACTCAAAGCAAACCTCCTGTCTCTGCCTCCTGAGTTCAGATTATAGGCGTGAGCCATCACGTTCAGCACGGAATTGTAGTATGTGATTCCCGGGATTGGAACCCAGGACCTTGCACTTGCAAGGCAGGCACTGGAGCCATTGAGCTAAACCCCTAACCCCTTTTCATATTAATTTTTAAGTGAAAGCTCAAAAGGAAAAACAAACTTTATAAATTTCTAGAAGAGACTTAGATTTCTGATAATATTTCTATTGATTGATCTGAAAACATATTATTTCAATATGAATTCTCTGATTTGATAAACACAGTATGAAGCTCAGTACCTTTCCATGAGATGAAAACCAGCCACACAAAATACTTGCCCTTATTATTAAGTTGTTAGTATAGCCTTTTATTTGCTACTTTTAATATCTTCCTTATATTTTCTTTTTTTTAAATTGAATTATTTATTGGTTCATTTTATATACACATCACAATTTCACTCAACATTAGGAATATGTACCAGTATATGAAATGAGTTAATTTTAATTTTTACCCATTTCCCTACCAACCCTACCTCCCCACCCCCTATGATACATATGCTTTCTTTTTATCACATTTTCAACAAAATTAATTTACCAAAGTATGTACACTTCCACATATAATTCTCCTCAAATGTTATCTGGAAAATAGTCTAATTTTATTAATTGGGATATCAGCTTTTTTTTTTCTCTCCACTATCTCTACATACTCAAGTTTATATATTTGCACCCACTTTCTGCTTTATCTCTCTGTATATATTATATTTCGTATTTCACATTTCCAAGCAAAAAAATGTGACCAACACAGTGAACATTATATTTGCTTCAAAAAATTTGAGTTCAATATGTAATATTTTATACCCCAGTATGCAAACAATATGTGTCTATGGTGTGCAATGTGGATTTATGTGTTCTTTCTCTAGTTAATGGGTGATGATGACTGTACTTATCATTTTAGAACTCCCTGCTCCATAACTTTTACTCCAAATGTAATATCTCTTTTGGAGAAAATGTCATGGCTCAAAAACAGAAATGAGAATAGACAGCAAAGGGAGAAACTGAACAAATAGTCATTCTCAGAGGTGAAGCCGTCTGATTCAAACAATGAACTAGTAATTTAATTTAATTTAATTTAATTTAATTTTTGCATGAAGAATCTAAGTTTAGTAAAATACTACACTGTCAAGAATACTTAATACAATAATATTTTCACTGAGAAAAATAAAAAATATAGTATCAGATTTTCAAATGAGTAATGAATAACAAGAGATTTTGTTCTAATAAAACAAAAATCTGAAGAATATCATCAAGAATAGAAATTATGGGTTGGGGATTTAGCTCAGTGGTTCCATCACTTGCCTTGCAAGTTCAAGATCCTGGGTTTGATCCCCTGGTAACCACATACTACAATGCCGGGCATGATGACTCACACCTACCAGCAATCAGTACCATGTACCACCTGTAATCCCAGCACTCGGGAGGCAAAGGCAGGAGGATTGCTGAGTTCAAAGCTGATTTCAGGATCAGCCTGAACTACAAAGTGAGACCTGGCTCACTTTGAGAGAGAGAGAATAGAAATTATATAGCTGGGCCAGGGATATAGCTCAGTGGTTCTAGCGCCTGTCTTGCAAGTGCAAGGGCCCGGTTTCATTTCCCAGTAACCACATAATAATACTGGGCATGGAGACTCACCCCAGTAGCAATCAGTACCACATACCACAGTGCTGGGCGTGATGGCTCACGCCTGTAATCCCAGCACTCGGGAGGCAGGGGCAGGAGGATTGCTGTGATGTGAGTTTGAGGCTGAGCTCAGGGCCAGCCTGAACTACAAAGTGAGACCCTGTCTCAAAAATCCTAAAAAAAAAAAAAAAAAAAAAAAAAAAAAAAAAAAAAAAAAAAAAAAAAAAAAAAAAGAAAGAAAGAAAGAAAGAAAGAAATAGCTACTGGCTCCTTCTCCCTCTAAAAGTCCGTCATTTAAGGTTGGGAAATTTCAGTCTTATGTTATAAATTCCCTTCTTGACAATAATGACGTTGAGATCTAACTAAAATTTGTATTTAGATTTTGTTTTTATTTTGAATAATTTATATTAAAAAGGTCTCCCTAACTCTTGTTAATATCTGCTCTAAAGAATATTTTCAATAGATTCATCAATTAGATTACAATAGCATATGATTGTCAATCTAATCACTATCTGAAACCATGAAAAATTGAGATCAAGGTGATTCTAAAACAAAGATGCCTTCCCAAATACAAAATTTTGTTATTCAGGAAGACTGAAATATCCACATGTCACAAAAGGAAATAACAACTTTTTAAGTGTTCTATAATAGGTTGGATTGCTACAGATCATGAACAAACTCTTCCACCTACCACAGTGATCAACACATCTTTTCAAGTTAATATGTCTGCATCTAACACTTTCTATTGCTATATCTTATTATATATTAAAATAAACTATTCACAAGTCAGATGGATGCAGTAACTGATGCATGGCTCTAGATCTATAAGGAATATTTTGCAAAGGACAGAGATCTTTTTCCTTTGTGTGGGATCTGAAACCAACTTGAAAGAAATTGTACACACAAAATACTCTCTTGCATTCAGATATACAAAGCATCTCAACATTTTCAGAAGTTTCTATGATGTCAAGCAGTTGTATTACAACGTCAAATTTATAAGTAGATGTTTTTAATTAAGAACAATAGAGCTTAAGCATCAAGGATCCCCACTTCAAAGCTTTTCAACAATAAAATCTTTCTTTAGCTACTTGACATATATATTGTTCACATTTCGAAAGCATTTCCACATTTCAACCACTTATATTTACATGTGACTTACTTAATTCTCTCTCAGCATCATCTAAGAAAACAAAAAACTATTTAAAGACAGAATTGCAAAAATAAAAGATGAATTTGAAAATAATTCTTTGAAGAAAACTTGCTAGGCTAATGGAATTGATGTATATAACATGGGTTATTACTTTAAATGGATATAATTAAATTTGAACTATTCATTAAGAATGAGAGAAGACAGAGCTCTCTACTTCAGAACTTTTTATGCATTATACACTTGCACTTTGGTGCATAAACATAATTTGTCCTACAGTTTTGAAAAGTATGGCTGCATTTGTGTCTATGTTTTGTGAAATATTTCTTCTTATGAACCAAATTGTCTTCAGACAAAAGGATTGGTGAACCACGAAACCATTGTATATTTCTTTGAAAATATTAACAGTCGTTATTTCATGGACCTTGCTTTCTTTCCTTTACATTGTCACTTGGTGTGTGATGTACAATAGAGCACTTCATACTACAGTGTATTTCAGGTAACAATCATTTATTTAGCTCCAAATCGATCAGGCCAGCAATTCGGGTTGGGTTCAGCCCAGCCATTATTCTAATATGGGCTTTGCAGGAACAGCTGAATCTACTGAATTCTCCCTTGACTTACATATCGTTCATGTGGTTCCCGTTCTCTAGCAGCTCAGCTGGGTTGCTCACATGGAGCAGGTTACACCCAGTCTGAGAGATCGAAGTGGAAATATTACCTGAACCTCAATCTGCTGCTGTCTCATTGGCCTAAAGGCGGACCACACTCAAAAGAAAGAATGTCCACTCTTTATTGAGAAAAACGGAAGTACCATCACCATTTTGTCCTCTCCTTTACCCACATTTCTTTGTCTATGATCTTTTAATTTATCGTCTAAACATTCTTCCAATTCATCCATTTTCTCTCCATGGAGATTCCCTAGGAGAAACCACTTTCTCCTCCTCATGGAGGTGAAGCAGCCTTAGATGGGCGTCCTTCAATAAGCTACTTGCCTCATCCTACACACTGCGAGGTCTTTCTAAGTATAGATTACTAAATCTTTCAGTAGCTTTCTATTATCCAAAGATTAAAAACTCAGGCCCTTATTATGGGCTAGGATGGCCTCAAAAACATAGTGCATTCACCTCAATATATTTTGTGATATCCCATAATGAGGATAAGCACATAGAATAATGCAAAGATGTTTGACTAGAGACCTGGCTACCTTGAAAGACTCTCTAAAGAAAGAAAATTTGGATTGAAGGTTAACAGATCTAAAGAAATATATAGAAAGAACTGGAAAAAACAAGTGGAGTATTTATAATGATTATATCTTTACATTTGTTTATATAATTTGTTGCTTGTTGATTTTTCTATATCTTTTTTTTTTTCCATTTCTGAGTCCTTGGCACTTATCAAAGTGTCTAACAAGTGGTTTATCACCAATAAGAAATTTTAAGACAGTATGATTTACTTTAAAATACTTAGGTAAAGGCTAAAATTTTAGAGATATATGAACATTGCTTTGTTTCAGAATCAATATTCAGTACTCAAAAGATGTCAAAACATCATCATCATGATCACCATTATTACTGAGACCTGGTTTCACCTCATAGTCTACGTTAGCCTTGAATTCTCTCTGTATCCCAGGCTGATCTCAGATTTTTGGCAATCCTCCTGCATCAACCTCCAGAGTACTGGGATTATAGGCATATACCACAATACTAGGTTTTAAATCATTACATTTTAAACATATGGTGTATATTGTATATGGTATTGCTTTATATTGAAATGAACTAATTTGGATTCTAGAATTAGTTCAGTCATTACTCTTCTATTTAATTATCTTGGTCTGTTTCCCCATCACTAAAATGAAAAAGTTGGCATATATAGTACCTAAAGTTTTTTCATGTTATATTATGTGATGCTATGATTTAACATAAGCATAAAGTTTTCATATAGGGATACCACATTATCCATGTAGTTCTCTTTTTTAAAAATTGATTTTATTGATACATTTTATGTATACATCATGATCACAATCAACATTGACCATTTGTATCAGCCAGTATATGACACAACTTAACTCTCATTTTTCCCATTCCCCTGTCAACCCTACAACCCTCCCCCACCCGCTGTACACATAAGTTTTGTTTCCTTTTTTATCATGAAAGGTTTTCTTTCTCTTCTTTACTTACCTGTTTTTCCTTTTGGGTATTTTCTATTTCACAATATCTATCCTACAGTTTAGAATTCACTTATGTCTTCAGGTTCTCATAATAGAGAAAAGATATGATATTTACACAACTCTGATCTATTTATTTCACTGATGAGTATGTTCTCAAGGTATGCCTATTGATTATAAATGATTGAAACTTAGCATTCTTTATGGCAGACTAATACTCCATTTTATTTAAAAAAAAAACCCACATCTTCTTTATCTAGTCTCTGGTTGGTGGGCATTTGGGTTGTTTCTACGATTTGACTATCACAAACTGAGCTGCTAGCAAGCATGAGCTCTTCCACCTTCAGCATGAAGACCGTCCGTCTGCCAATGCCAGGCATCAGGATCTTTTTACAGGCACAATGGCCACAGAAAAGGCTCTGTGGGCTTCACCCGGTGCCCAGCCATTTGCACTCAAAGCGCCCTGACTTGATTCTATAAATCTTGCTTCCTTTCATGCTGTGGATTTTGCTGATTAGGACAGGAATGGTTTTTAGCCTGCCTCTGTTATCTATTCAACTTTTTTAAACTTTCTTTTTATTTTCATATATATTGATCACATTAATCATAGACAATCTATATTTGTACATAATCTTATTTTTCCCACTCCACCTCCCACGCTTTAACCTCTCCCTTTTACCTTTTGTATAAAATCTTTGTTTACATGTTTTCTTTTCTTTATCCTTCTCCCATTCTTTCATCCTCCTTGCCCCTTCCCATTTGAGTAGTTTCTCTCTACTTCCCAATATCTATCATTGATTTTGACTTTTATTTATGCTTTTGGTTTCCCACATAAAAGAAACAGTGCAATATTCAAATAAATCTGTTGGATTTATTTTGCTTAAAAATATGGTCTCCATGTACTTAACCAAAATTAAAGTGGATTAGAGACCTAAATATTAGAACAGAACACTAAGCCATGTATTCATCTTCATGTACACACACATATATTATATATATATATATATATATATAAAATATATAATTTATCTTTAACTTGTCAAAGGATACAATTACATATAAAATTTAGTTTCCCAGAATAGGCAAAGGAAGATACCTTTTAAAACCCAGAATAAAATAAAGCATTAAATAAAGAATTGATTAAACATATAATACTTAGACAATAGAATGGAACAGCAATTTCCTCACTTCAGCTACTTGGCTAACTACCCTAAATTTATGAAACACTTAGGGAGATGCCTCACACTTAGATAGACACATGCTGAATTTCTACAAATTTGAACACATGGAACCTGCTTAGGAAGCATCTGGAAAATCCTAAAACCAAAACATGCATTTTGGCGTCCAGTTTCAAAAAAGTCTAACCCAGAGGCTGCGTCCCCCAAGTGGACTGCAGCGGGAAGCAGCTGGGCTCCTGCATGTCAGGACGGCATTTCTGCAGCACTTCTTAACAGAATGTTTGAAAAGAGGAAAGCAAATAGGCAACACAGCAGTAGATATTTTTTAATATATTTCAGATTTTACTCAAATGAAAACAACATCTGGTATTCCGAAGTAGCTCTGTAGTGAATCGACTAGAACATTTTGAACTTCTTGATACAGAAAATAATGGATTATATTCTCATGATTTTGTAAAGTTTTTGAGCTAAATTACATTTCATTGAGGGATGTACTTGACCTAGTCCATCAGGAAAACAGATTTGAAGTTCTGCTGTCTGCTGGGATCTTAATCTGTCAATCAACAACATTAGTGAAAAGAAGTGATTAAAGAATAGATTCTAAAGGTGGACTTGCCAGTACCTCATAATCTTCTTCAGAAAAATGTATGAAATAATTTTGGATTCAATAAAATGTCACATATTGGATTCAGCCGGTGTTAAAGATTAGACAGAAAAAAAATGCAATGATAAGAAATAACAATGTGTCTTAGAAGAGCAAATAAAATAATTTTAAATGTAATATAGAATAGGTCATACAAAAACAAAAAGATGGCAAATTTAAATCAAAAAATCAATAATTATAATAAATACAAATATAATTTTAAAAACAAATATAAATTAAATTCAAAAGCCAAAATAAATATAAGAAATAGCAAAAAAATACAAGAGAGTAATATCTTTTAATTTTAGAACTAGACATGGCTATTTCTAGTTTTTGTCTTATTTTCTGGGCTTGAAATTAATCTTTTACATGCATTTGGAGTCAGAGAGATTATATCTCTTAACTCTTAGCTATGTGATTTTTTGCAAATTTTATACATAACGCACTTTTTATGTATTAAATGGTATACATATCTATTTTAAATGATTATTTGGAAAAATATTAAAATATAGTGGCAATCTCAAAGAAAGGTCAGTCAAAAATGATCTTCTATAGAAAGATCTATTTTTCCATAGAAAATAGTCAAAGTAGATTGCTTCACAGGTTACCTCACTCTTCCATCATCTCTTTATTTGCTCATCCATAAAATGAAACATTTTAACACATGATACATGAGTCCTGCCTATGGCTACCCATCTCAGAGTAGATTCTGATCTTCATACTGAGCTTCCCTCTCCCCATGCCCTTCGAGTTTCCTGTACATCTCTTCTCCTTTCTCTTGAGCTCAGTGAAACTATCATCTTGCTTCCTTTTGAACAGCTCAGGTAAAGCTATTGCACTGCATGGTCAACCTTCTCACCACTTTAATTTGCCTGTTTATTATGCTGCTGTTCATGCTCAGTCTCTAAGGTTGCAATATAAGTGCAACAAATGCAAAGGCCTTTGCTTTTTCAGTGACACATTCCACATAACTACAGCTCCTTTTGCCACATGGCAGACAATAAATATTTGTTGAACAAAGGAATGTGTGTGAATAGCATATCCTCTGAAAACATTATGGCTCCAGAGTTTTAAGCATTTGAATTTTTGTTGCACAAATAAGTAACTCTTTAGTTTATGAATTATGAAACTGCAGCTAATTTTGGAAATACACATGCAAAAAAATATTCACAAAAACCTTCTACAAATACACAGCATAAACATGTACAACTCTTGCATTTGACTCCAAAGCCTTCTAAAACTTTCTAAAGAAGAACTTTCTAATGAATTATTACATTTTCTAGGAGGGAGACTTGTCAGATTTTGATGCCAGCTAGAATAGAGATGTGGCTCGGATGCCTATAATAGCATCACTTGATCAGTTCCCTACAATGCTGTTCCACATTTCCCAGAATAATTGCCTTCTGATAAGCCTTTGATTTACAGTTGGTGAGTAACTGATGCTCAATATGACATTTCCAGAAAGTTCTCAAGAAGATGATTACAATAAATAGATTAAACTTCTGTCCTGAGACAAATTCACTCAGATACTTGTCAGAACATTGTTTTATTTCATTTATTTTATTATTTGCTTGCTTTTAAAAAATAGTAATTTTGTCAAGCTATATTCTAAATATATTGGTATAAAAATAAATAAGGAGAACACTCTATTATAATTTTAAGCAAGCATTTGAATTTCATGCTAGGGTTGAAGTGGGACCAAAGCTGTAAGCGATTATTTGGTCATGCTGTGTAGTGTGGCAGGGAGCTCCCCACCCATCTCCTGCACACATGAAGTCACACAGGCACAGTCTGCTGGGCCCTGTCCTCTCAGGGACCCAGAGGGGCCCAACCATCTTGATCTTATTCTCTAATTCTGCTTCTCAAAGCTGCGACAATTTGAGATGCCCTCATGGTTGAATCAGAACATTTTCCAGTCAACACACTAAATAACACTGCAACAATTAGTCTAAAACTTTTTCAGTCTGGGATATGTGTTTTTCTAGGTTCTGACATCTGAGAATGATACTGACAAAACTACATCCAGGCAAATCATAACACAGAATTTCAGAAAGAGCTGACAAATAGTTGTTATAGTGCCCAAGTTTACTTACAATAATTCATTACATATGATTCTTTTTAACAAATATTTGTTTTTATTAACTTAGAATTTCACCATATCACTAAATGAAATGAAGAGATTATAAACAAGCAGGTATTTTTGCATCTTTAGTACATTTATAATCTAGTCCAATAGCAACAACAAGAACATTCATATATTTTTCAAAAATAGCATCTGGTTAATAATTTTAAATAGGTCATAGACATACTCAAGAAAGAATACTGAAATGGATTAGAGTTCTTTTGGAGGAGCTAGACTAGAATGGACACTGACATGGTTTGGATCTTTAATGTCCCTCAAAGGCCCATATGTCAAAGATTTGGTTACTTGCATGTGACATTATTGGGTTATAAGTTGAAATCTGGCTAGGGGAAGTGAGTCAGTCAAGTCTTCCTAGAAAAGAATATGAAAATCTTGGCCTCTTCTCTCTCCCTGGTTCCCAGACACCATGAAATGACAAATTTTTTTCATTGTGTGTGTCCACCCTGACATATGTCCTCACAGCAGACCCAAAAGCTAACAGGTCAGTAGTCATAAAGCCCTGAGCCAAAGCAGCTGTTTCCTTCTTTTAAATTGTTAATCTCAGATATACATCTGAGATTATATCTGTTCCCAATGACAGAAAGTTGACTGATATAGAAGTAGAATGAAGAAAAATAATCTGTGGTAAGATGAAGTTAAAGGGAGACATTACTAGGGGCAAGATTGAGTCTGAGATAAAAAAGGGCTAGAATTGTGAGGAAATGAATTGCATTTCTTGGCCTCACCTTAATGTTGAGGAACTGGAGCATCCCCCAACTGGTGTTCTGTGGAGATCATGCATATGCATGCACAAAAAATATTAAGCTGGTTCTTCTCAACTGGCCTTATCTTGTCTGTACCCAATAAAGTTCCTTTAGTATCTTGCTGTCCAACTCTTTTGGGAATAGCACTACCCAGTCCCCAGTCTCCAGCAAACAAGTTACATCAAGGCCTACAGTTTGAAATACTACTGCCCCTGATTAATCATGATGACCAATTTTGCACAATTATTTTCTCCTTGTAAAAAAGAAAAAGAAAAGTTCACTATAACAATTAGTTTGGTCTAGCCAGTTTATATAGGAGACGAGGGAAGCTTCATGTGGTGGTCAACAGCCCACACTCAGAAGACACAGGCCTTGAGTTCAGAGCAATGGCCAGTGAGACTGTCTCAAAAACTGAAAAAGAAGCAGGAGCATAAATGCTAAAAAGAGGCTGTGATGGAGCTCTGTGAGAAGAGTTTGGGTTCTGTCTTCAGTATGAAAGAAAAAGGGGAAAAAGGAAGAGGGAGAGAAGGAAGGAGTGAGGGAGGAAGAAAAAAGAAATTAAAGAAGGTGATGATTGCTGTCAGCTCCATCCTAGGAATACGCAAAGAAAACAAAGCCCAAGTAAAACTCCGGCGGTAGAAATTCTGTTCTGTTTGTCCAAAGGAGCAGGGAACCCAACTGTCACTATAGCTTGATTCATCCACACACCACTCCTTCTGGTTCCCAGGTGAGCAGTCCAAATGAAAGAAGAGAAGGGCAGACAATACACGCACGGTCTCTGCTCTCTCCAGAGCATGTAAAGCAAAGTAGTCTTGGAAAGAAGATCTGTTCCTCGCAGGTCGCAGACTCTTTTTGCCTGCGCAGCTGATCTTGGTAGAAAGGAAGCATTGCCCTTTCTTATTGTTCTTGCATGGTTTAAATACGTACATATATTTATCTATGCATATGTTTCTCTTTTTTCTTTCGTCTCTTTTCTTCTCCTTTTGATAAATTTTCACTTTCATTGCTCCCACTCTCAACTTTTAAAATCTTAATTGAATCGTTTCACTTGTCTGTTCCTTCTCATTATTCTCCTCTGTGAATTATTTTTCTTCTATCTACTTTTCCTTCTTATTTACTTTTTGATATTTAACTGAATTTCTTGCCCTTTTCCTTTCTCCTTTCTTATTTTCTCCTTCCTCCTTGTACTTTAATTTTTTTCTTTGTATTTTTGAAAATTCTTATCTTTAGTAAGTAGTAACTTTTTACTTTATTCTATATTTTTGTCCTCTTTTATTTGGATATGGGCTTTATGATGGTAATTTTTAAATTGGTTCTTATTGTATTTCTTTTTCTTGTTTGTTTATATATAGTGATGGTTATTGCTATTTACTTTCTTTTTTTCTGAGCAATGCTGAAGATTGAGCCAAGTGGCCATAGCACATGGTGGTGTGTGTTCTGTTACTAAACTAAACCTTTACCTAGTTTTGAAAAACTATATATCAATCCAGATATGCCCTAGTCTTGTTCAATCTTTGGACAATACTTCAATCTGAAAAATATAGAAGATGAAAGCCTTAGGCGAAAGACTAATCCTCTTCAGGAAAGTAAGTGAGAGCCTGATGCCATTCACACTCAGAGTAATACTAAAAAGAAATAAAATAAGTGCTGTGAAAATCAAACTTATGATTGACCTAAGTTTGGTTTCTCCCATACATGTTCAGATGATGTAATGCTGACAAGTCTGAAGGAGTAATCACAGAAGGCCCATTTCAGATATACAACTGTCTACTACACCTGCCTGAAGTTGCAGAGGTTTCTTGCTCCTCTGATAACTATGGAGAAAGTAGGACACATAGCACATGCTGAGTCAAAACACACTGAAACAGCCATGGAAGCCAGAGGGAAACTACACCAAGAAGTCCACTTGGAATTAAACTGAGTGCTACACACAAACCAATTTCCCTGGGCACAGTATCAGCAGGAGGCTACTCACTAAGTCCTTACAAAGAAGTAGAAGGAAATTCCATGCCAACACATGCATAAACCTCAACATAAAACACAAGAAATATGAAAAAGAAAGGCAATATTACTTTTCCAAAAATTAGTAACTCTCTAGAAATTGACTCCAAAGATATCAAAATAGATGACATACCAAGAATTCAGAAGATTGTTGTTTTTTTTTAAAATTATAAATGTGTTCTAGAAGAATACAAATAAATAGCTGAATGCATTAAGGATATGATACAATTCAATAGAAAAATGAACAGAAATCTTAGAAATGAAAACCTTAATAAGTGAAACAAGAAATTCAATTCATAGCCTCAGCAATAAACTATATTACACAGAGGAAAGAATAACAGAGCTAGTACATAAATGGGTGCTATTTCACTTTCAGACAACAATAACAGAAAAGAGTGAAACACTTCAAGTAGAACTTAATTCCCCAGGACATCAGAAGACCAACTTATAAAATACAGATTTAGATGAGGCAATCAAGACTCAAGCTGGTGATATAAAAAATTATTCAGTGAAATAGTAGCAAAAATTTCCCCAATTTTAGGAATGAAATGGACATCTGGGCACTGAAGACCTTTAGAATTTTAAATAAATATGACCACAGAAAGAATGTCTTCATGACACATTATAACTAACCTTCCAAAAGTGCTGAATTAAGTATAACATTTAACTCTGCAAGAGACAAATACTAAGTAATTTATAGAGGTAAATTCGTCAAAATAACAAATCTGTCACCAGAAATGCTTACTATCAGGAGGACATGAAATGATGAATTTCAAACTCTGAAAAGCAAAAACTGCCAATTTAGAATATTATCTCCTGCAAAGCTATCCTTCACAATTAAAGGAGAAATACAGATTTTCCAAGATAATTTAAACTGAAAGAATTTATAATGAACCACTAAGCTAGAACTACAAAAGATGTTAAAAGGACCCCCATACCCAGATGAAGAACCAAGATAAACACAACCACAAGAGCACAAGAAAAAATAAATTTCACTCAAAGTACATAAATGAGAACAAGGGAAGAATAAAACACAATTGTGTGAGCAAACCATCAGGACTTTAAAATGAATAAGTAAGAAAGAAATAAACATAGATGATTGAGGGCAACTCAGATGTATAAGCAAATGACAAAATCAGTATATAAATCCTTAAAATGAATCTCTGTATTATTCATTTGACCCCAGCTGCTTGTTGGGACCAGATGAATTGATTAAAAATGAGACTCAGTTGTTTGCTGTGTCCAAGAAACATCATTAGCAAAGACATACCCAGGATGAACACTGAAGAGATGAAGAATGATTCCCAATCAAATGGAATCCAACAGCAAATGGGAGTTACAGATACTCGTATCTGATAGAAGAGAACTCAAATCAAAATTGGCCAAAAGACACAAGGCAGGTCATTATATATTGATAAAGAGAAGAATATATCAAAAAGATATAGCAATTATAAATATACATGTATTTTACATAAAAAGCACTCAGTTTTATAAGCCAAACATTATATGTATACATGTACAAACATGTATAAGCCAAACATTACAGGACATAAGGAAAATGTGAGTCCCAGCAAAATAATAGTAGTAGCTTCACTTTCCTTTCCCACTAAAAATCACCCAAATTAAAAAATAAATAAATATATAAATCGATGACAATGACAATAATAATAATTAAACTGCCATACAAGTAGGAGGACAACGGGCATTGATAGCAGTCTCTATAGGACAGTTGCAGAATAAACATTCTTTTCATCAACACTTGAAATATATACCATGAAAGATTATATTTTAGGGGACAAAGAAAGTCACAATACATAATAAACATGGAAAGAGTTCCTTTCATCTTATTAGACCATAATGAGTGAAACTAGAAATCAGCAACAAGAGAAAGTGCCGAAATTACACAAACAGACAATGAGCAACATGCTTTTGAATGAGCAATAGCTGTGGAAGAAATTAAGAGATAAATTTAAAACAAAAATCAAACAAAAATGGAAACACAAGACACAAGAGCTTGTGGGACTCAGCAAAAGAAGCTCTGAGAGGGAAAATGATATTTTTATTTGCCTACTTTAGAAAATCAGAGAGATCAAAAGTAAATGACCTAGTGATCCATCTCAAGGTCATAGCAAAACAGAAACACACCCCAAATCAGTAGAAGTAAATAAGTAATAAAGGTCAAAGTTGAATAAATGAAATAGAGACTAAAAGAATGCATGGCAAGTAATCGAAATAGTTTATTCTTTGAAAAGATAAAACTTATAAACTTTTAGACAAAAGAAGACATTAATTAATAAAATTAGAATTGAAAAGGAGATATTATAACAGATACTACTGAAATCCATGGGATCGTTAGGGAATATTTTCAAATACAAATATACCATTGCATTGGAAAATCAAGAATGCACTGCCAAACTTCTAGACATATATGACCCACAGAAATTCAACCAAGAGGATATAAAACTTAAACACCTCAGTAACAAGCAATGGGTACTAAGCAATAATACAAAATCTTGCAGCACAAAAATGTCTGTCACCCGAGTCACTGACACCCTATACCTGATTTTTTTAAGAAAGAACTAACACCAATGCTCCTTATACTGTTCCATAAAATAGAAAGGGAAGGAACACTTCCAAATTCACTCAACAAAGTCATTATTGCTCTGTTACTAAAACCTTTATAGTTTATTATATAGATACAACAAAGAAAGAAAACTAGAGACCAATATTTTTGATAAGCACAGACGCTCAAATCCTCTACAAAATACCTGTAACTTGAATTCAACATTTCATTAAAAAGACCATACACCATGGTGAAACTGTTTATTTCAGGAGTCAAAGTTTGTTTCAAAACTCACAAATGCATAAATATAATGTATCCTACAAATAAAATCAAGGACAAAAACACATGACCATCCCAAACAATGCAGAATATATGAAACGCACCATCACTTCATGATAAAAACTTTAAATAACATGTGATATATGTGTAACATATACCAACATGCTGAAGCTTACATATGACAAATACAAAGTCAACATCAAACTGAATGAGAAAAGCTGAAAGTGTTTTCTCTAACACCAAGAAGAGTCAAACACGTTCACTCTAACCACTCTTTTTCAATATAGTATGGGAAATGATAGCCAGAGAAATTAGGCAGGATAAGAAAAATAGAAAGGATAAAACAGCAAATTAGGAGTTCAGGCTCAATGTAATTACCATCCAAATACCAATTCACATTCCTCTAGAACTAGAAAAACAGTCCTAAAATTCACGTGAAGCACAAAGACTGAACATTAAAGCATAAAAATAATGATATTTAATTTCAAAATACTTTGGTTCACAGATGCTTCTGTGCATAAACAATTCAGTTTTTGAACGGAAGTATTTGGCAAAATTTTGCACCTGCTTGTGGACTCTGAATCTAGCAACCAACATGAGTGCAGCCATTTGCACTAAAATCATACAATGAATTAAGTTCATGCTCAAGGTACCACTGTATACCACAGAGCCCAAAAAATAGCATGGTATTGGCATAAAAATAGGCACATAAGCCAGCAGACTGGAATAAAAGTCTCCAGAGTCAACCGTACACCCATCTGATTGTTGGCATAAAAGTCAAACACGTACATTGGAAAAGAGAGCTTCTTCATCCTATGGTGCCAAAAAATAAAAACAAATTTTTCAAAACCACAAAATGTGCCTACAGAAGATCATATTTCATGGTGTGTTTACCACAGTCTCTGGCATCTGATTACATAACAAGCAGAATGTGTAACTTAGCTCTCACTGTCCAAACCAGACAGCCTTTTGTCCTTGAACCTTTCTCTACCAAAACTGTATGCAAATACACTGTTATTTAAACTACAAAACAAAGTCAAGTCTGTAACTGATTAGTTTCTAATATAATAGTCAAGTTGAGTAACTATCATCAATACCTAATTCTAGAACATTTTCACTACTCCTATAAGAAACTATACCTGTTAGCAGTGTCTCCTCATTAGTCTTTCTGTCTCTATGGATTTGTCTGTTCTGGACATTTTATATTAATGAAATCATACAAAATGAGGCCCTTGTGTTTGACTCATTTAACATAAAAAAGCATTTGTAATGGATGTAGCATTCTGACAGCATTAACAGTGTGTCGTTCTGTGTTTTTATAGATGAATAATACTTCAAGCGAATGCTACATATTCTTGTGGGGTTTTTTTGTTTTGTTTTGTTTTTTGGATTTTTTTTTTTAAACAGGATCTAGCTTTTGTAGTTCGGGCTGGCCCTGAGCTCAGCCTTGAACTCACAGCAATCCTCCTTCCTCTGCCTCCCAAGTGCTAAGATTACAGGCCTGAGCCACCACGCCCACGCCGGGCACTGTGGTATGTAGAATTGATTGCTGCTGGGTGTGAGTCTCCACACCCAGCATTGTTATATTGTGGTTACTGGGGATCGAACCCGGGCCTTTGCACTTGCAAGTCAGGTGCCAGAACCACTGAGCTAAATCCCCATCCTGATATATTCTTGATCCTTTCATCAAATAGTGATTATTTGGTTGTTTCCAGGTTTTGGCTATTACAAAGAAATAGCATATTACTCTAAAAGAGTAAAATTTATGAAATTAGTTTCATTTATGAAAATAATTATTTTAACATCAGTCTTCAAAACATGCCAACAAGTAGCTCGAATTCAGGAACACCTAAACCTCATTGACAAAACAAACTTCACTCCTAAACTCTGGGCTGATCACACCAAGGAGCTAGCACTGTCCCTGCCTCCCACATCAAGCCAGAGCTGAGAACAGAGTGCATTCAAATGTCGTCTTGATCATAATTCCACTGGAGAACTGGAAATTTGAAGACTTTCTTTCCACTGTCTCTGAAATCTTGGAATGAAAAATAAAAATTAGAAATTGGGAGTAGGTACTTGCTCTCACTAACTACACTGAAGGTCTAGAGAACACTGAAGATTCATTCCACAGCCATTCATTATTCAGACACACACTCAGGAGTTTGTGTAACTCCAGAATTAAGTGTCACACTGATGGTGGCAGACTGCTAGCTACACCATCAGGACTATGCTGTCTTCCCAAGTGGTACTTTCTAGTGCCTAGAAGCAGCTATTGAGCAAGAAATGCCATCTTCCAGCCACTTCAATACATCTGGCTAAGGACATGTGATTCAGCTCTGGTGAATGAAAGTGGAAAGAAGTGATATTTTTAAGGGTTTTTTTTCCCTTGAGATTTCCAAATGTTCTCTGCTGGCTGTAGGCTGGACTTTGAGGCTGAGGGTAATCTTGGGCTCTGAGTGTTTCATAATCTTAGTTCCTAGGAGCTTCAGGGAATAGAGTCCCAGCTGCCACTTAGGGCTGATTGGAGAGAGAAATAAATTTCTATTATGTTCAGCCGCAAAGAATCTGGAGTGCATTTGTTTCAGGAGCTAGCATTACACTGTTAATAAAAGGGTATAGATCAGAGAGTAACCCTTGCCTGGTAGCAATGATGACCAAGCCACAGGCATAACCCAACATTTACCACAGCCTTAAAAAAACAATAGATGTGGAGATGTCTCATTAGACAGTAGGATGAGAAAAATAGCAGACTACTGTGAAATATTACCAGGAAGTCTGGTTTTATTGTCTTCCAAAGAGATCCAAATCTATAAATCCTGCAGGAAACTTCTAAATGTTCATAAATTAAGCATCTCCCAGTCCAAAGAGTGTCAGGTAAGCTTTGAATGAACATCCAATTGTCTGGGTTCATATTGTAAAACAAAAATAAATCTCTAATCTTTTAGAGGTCTTTATATTAATAACAACTATAATTTTAAGTGGTTATGGGATGAAATCATCTATAACTAGAGGAGCATAAAGCAGTAGTTTTTCAGTTCCTTAGCAGAGGGGGGGAGTTGTTGACTCTCTCTTGGACAGCTCTCACTTTGTAATTATTTCCAAATCATTACCTTATGTCAGCCTTCACTAAAACAGAAACTTAGTTCTGAGTGTCTTTTAAAAGATGGAGAAAAGTACCTGTCAGAAACAATCACTGTGGTTGAGGAAGGGGAATAACCTGATTTTTGTCAGAGAAGATCTTACTATAAAGAGAAAATGTCTATAAGGATTTAATAGGGTCGGTGCCATTGTAAAGAA
The DNA here is from genome assembly GCA_004026965.1 of Petromus typicus. Lineage (NCBI taxonomy): Eukaryota > Metazoa > Chordata > Mammalia > Rodentia > Petromuridae > Petromus > Petromus typicus. The sequence continues at coordinate 12,530 of PVIR01009154.1, read as the reverse complement.
CGATTATACAAGACCAGTGTCTATAAAATCTAGTAAAAACATGCAGTCCACCTTCCTTACTAGACCCTGTCTCCAAATAAATGCTGAGTAAAAAGTCAAATCACTTGAAAGGAAGGATTTTACTGTCCTCCTGCTAAATCAGCTTTATGACCCATTTGCTCAGCTTGTCCTGTGTCTTGTCAGGTGGGTCTTGTGTTTACCACGGAGTCAGTATTTGTTCTCACCTGTCACTCAGCTGGACCTTTTAATGCACTGACAGTTTCCTTCATCAAATTTAATGGCCTTTGTCAGACAAAAGGATAATTGCCTAATCGGATCTTATTTGAAATAATTCTAAGGAGCCACTTTCTTAACAATCTCCCAGACCCATTAAAAGCATGTCCCAAACCCATAAATGACAGATGTACAGAAATCAGATCAATGTCATGGCCATGCAGTGGAGAGTCTCAACGCGACTGGTTTTTACTGAACAACTCCATATTGAGCTCTTCTCTGTATCTTTCTTTTATTATTTTTAGCTGAGACAGTTTAGTTGTTGTTTATAGAGCCATCAGGTTTTTAAACATTAATGACTGGGATTTTCCTAGCAAGAATACCTTAATATTTAACTATGAAGTTAGAAGAAAATCAGTATTCTTACAAATGTTTTGTCCGTGCATATACTGAAAAGCACTTTAATTGTGAAGCTCTGTGGCATTTGATTTCTAGAACACCAACAAAATTCCAGTTTCATGACAATGAAATGTGGAGTTAGCTCCCCAACCTTGCTTGGAGGGTCCATTTGTTTTTAACTTCTTCATTCCAAAACACTCCCAAACCATGTCCTCAAGGAATCTACTCTTCTCCATTCACTAATTTCATATCAACCAGAATGTATACAAATATGACTAACTGACAAACCACTGTATCTCTATCTCTGAGTGATAAATACTGGTTAGACATCACTTCTCAACCTCTGTCTATAATATGATTCATATTGACACTGAATGTTCTGTTCAAATGAAAGAAAGTTACTAAAAGCCAAAGGAGCAGGGCTGAGGGGTAATCTGGCTGTATCAGTCAACGCTGAGGACCCAGATCCTAAATGGATTCAGTACTCGGCCCAGCACAACTCATTCAAGGCATACCAGTTTGATTGTAGCATTCCATTGTTCCCAGGCACACCGATGGGTTCTCTAGGTTAAGCCAGGTACTCATAAGTCAAACCAGTTCCATGTGATGAGATTTAATTCCAAGTTGACCGAAAGAAATAGTAGAGAGCACATCCTTGTCTGCACTTGTTGAGATCATGATGTGAGCCTGGCAAAGCCAAGGCCATTCAGTGGAGAATAAAGTGATGACCTCATGTGAATGTATTTATGCCATAAGGAAAAGAAAACATGTTCTTGAATCCTTCCTTTATATGAGCCAATAAATGCCATCTTGTATGTAAGCCACTTTCTACAATGTACAATTGCAGTTACGATTCAACTGATAAACTGATTGTGTACGTATCACATTATACTGAGACCTACTCAGCTGTCTTCTTTCCAACAAGATTATAAATCTGCTGAGAATAGTAGCTATGTAATTAGTCAAATTTATGTCTAGCAAAGAACACTGCTCATATGAGCAATCACTCCATTAAGATATATGTTTGTTTGTTTGTTTTACACTTTAAAAAGTGACATTTGTATTTTTAAATAATATAAGGATGTACAATTTAGGTAGAAACTATCGACTGTTGTAGTCCACAGATTTCTGAATAGCTTTTGAGACTTTAACAAGTTTGATGTTTTAGAATATAAAACCTGGAAAGAAAAAAAAGTGAGTTTAATGACTTCACTTAAGAATTGAGTTACCAAATGTATCATTTCGTCCTTCAAAGCTTCAGACATTCTCACCCAATTAAATATCTTTAAGGTGTAAGTAAAAGAATAGAACAATAAGAAGAAATGCTAAAACTCTTATTTTTCAGTTCTGTTCTCCCGTAATTACACATTTTCTCTCCTATTCCTAAACCATGAAGTCTAGTGTTTCATTTTCCCATTATCTCTCATATGCAAAGCCAATTCTACTTCTAAATTATAAAAGTGGTAGACAGATGGTTGTGGTGTTTAAAATCAATCAATGCACAATTCAAGCTGGATGCATTTGACCTTTTGACTCTTCTCTGAGCAAATCTCTATTAATTATCTGTCGTTTAATTGTGTTTAAATTTTCTCTGATGATTGTACAGTGCATTGAAAAGAAAATTAGAATATTTTAGTGGTGACTTTCTTCCACAGACAATATATTGAAGCTTAAGTTAAAACTTGTGAATCAGTGTCAGCCTGAAAAATTCAGAGTGAGCAAAAAAAGAATTTTTCCTTTAAGTGAGCTGAAGCTGAGCACTGAACACTGAGACTAAAGAAGAAAAGAAAGACAAAATATAGGACCGTTTTCAACATTTGTCTCTACACAATCCACAAATTGAGCTATTATTTTTCTTTAACTACACCCTGAGCTACCTTAGGTTGGGCCTCATTGCAAAACTGTTGAAGACCCTCAGGCTTCAACTCTTCAGCAAAGGGGTCTCAAGTTCTAGACTGCCACCATCCTATAGTTATTACTCAGAGACTTTTAAAAAGGACCCCCTGCTGGGTTAGTTAATGAGCAAGTCTCTGTTTTAATTATAAGGAAACCACAAATAAGGTCTTCCCTTCTCTGCAAAAAAACACCATTAGACAGAGACTTGAACACTGTCACTTCTAGACTCCTCCACATTATATTAGCTTAAAAACCTTGGGTTCTTCTTCTCAGCTCTTTTGACCTCAGTTTTCTTGTTAATAAAATAGAAGTGTATCATAGAGATGATTTTTCTACACTTTGATGATGCTATCACCATAGTACACAAGCATCAGAACATGTGAGGCTGAACTGGATGTCAGTAGTAATATGTAGAGAACCAAACAGCCCCCAAACAGTGATTCATTTGAAAATTATACTGGTACATCTCCATTTCTACTAGCATGAGAGGTATACACCTAATAAAGACATGAAACCCCAATGGGGTCAGGGTAAAAATACTAGATTCTACTAATTTACACATAGATCAGGAGCCTAATTAAAGATTCAATACAGAATTTATTTTCAAAGCTCTGAAGTATTGGTGTACATTATGACATTAATTCTGTAAAATCAAACCAATAATCAAAACTCAGGCCTAGCAATCAAAGTGTTGTCGGATTATACAGGGGATTTTACTTTATGGTAGGCTTTCTAGAACTACATTGAGAAAGTAAATTATACGAGCTATATAGCAGGAATAAAGTAAGAACCTCAGTCGACATAGCATGAAATAGACCAACCATATATTATACTATTAATCTTTTGAATAGAAAATGCCATGACTGAATTAAACAAAACAGGCAGTGATGTTATAGAACTGCTATCCTGTCCTATGTCCTTGAATATCTGTTTTATATTCTCCTACAAGCAACTAAAACATCCAAAGAAAAACATGATAAGATAGGGCGGCAGAGGTGAGCACAAGACATTGCCATGCATGAGCAGAACACGCCTTTCTCCAAAAAACAGAGTCATAATTAAACATAATTGTGCTTTGCTCATACTAAGTTTGCACGCAATTAGAGTGCATGACAGTGAGGATGCAGAAGGCATGGTGTACTTGTCCAACAGTGAGAATTAAATTATATTGAGATTACTGGTAATTGAGCTTCAAGTGCACCATCCAAAAAAAGAAGACACAGCCGGGCCTGAGAAGAGTGAGTGGAGCTGAGGACAGAGCCCACACCTTGTCCCAGAACAGATTAACGTCTTATTTACAAATCACATGTAAATGCAGAGAATGAGGGACCTGGAATAGGGAAGAGAAACTGTAACATAGGCTCTGCCACGCTAAACGAAGAGCCAAACCTGGGAGCAAGCTTTACAGAATTTATCAAATTATAATAAGAAACAACAATAGCACAACTGCTATATGATATAAACAGTAAACTATAAAGAAAAAAACAGGTTGAAATGACAAGAAAATGAGAAGATATGAAAAACAAAAGATAATGAAGTGAGACGCTATGGCAAAGGAGCAAAAATTAAAATATTGAAGATGAATTGAATATTGGAGAGTAAAAGTGCACCAAATACAGAGGCAAAAAACAAACCTTGTGAATTTTGAAGACTAAGAAAAAAATCCTGAGTTATGTAGGAAATAAAAGCACAGGTTATCAACTAGGGAGTGAAAAGTGTTGGTAGCATACCTTTTATCTGCTATACTGAATACCAGAGAGGATAATCCAATGTGTTGAGAATTGTAGTGAAATCGACTTTAATATTCTGTTAATAATAAACTATATTGCAAGACTGGAATAAATAAGGAAGTAAGCAATGTTTCAGTCCTTAAAATATAAATCAACCATCAACCTTTCAAGAAAATACTCTTAAAAAAACACTTTATTTCAATTGGAAATTGAATCAAGATTAAAAATTTACTATGTAAACTCCATGATACAAAGACTCCCTGGAGAATCAACAAGTACCAGTGAAAATTTAAATTAACATAAATCTATTTGTAAATTAAAATGCAAGGGCCAAAAATTTTAAGTGGGGGAGACAGAATGTAGGAAAAAGATATGTAAGGTAGAAATAATCATGTGATCAAAATACTTTTCTAAATTACCTTAATGAGACCTGGGGGGGCAAGCAGATGAGAAATAAAATTATATCCAAAGTGTCTTCTTACTGGACATCAGTGTAGATTTCACAACTGGAACATAAACTTCAAATTGTAAAAATAAATGAACCAATATAGCTTTAGGAAAAGGCTAAAGACAAAAGTCTAAAAAGCTAAACTAAAAAATCAGACATAAGTAGCAAAGGTCAGGAAAGGGAAGAATTCAGTCTAAATGCATTAACTCTTCTATGCATCAGGCTTTTGAAACTAAATTGTTTGTCTCAACCGTTGCTACAAATTAGTAAAACCTGTTATTTTAAAACAATAGAAATGTATTCTCTGAACATTTCAGAGGCCAAAAGTATAAAATCCAGGTGGGAATGGCGGCTCCCAGGAGAGAATCTGTTTGTAGGTTTTCTGGCTTCTGAGAGCCGCCAGTATTTCTTGGCATTCCTAGTTTTGGGCCGCTGTAATTCCATCTTTGCCTTTGATCTTCATCTTGCGCTCCCTTCCTTTATCTGTGATAAATATCCTGTCTCCCTCTTCTAACAACACATGGAATTATATTTTGGCCCCATCAGGATAATTCAGGAAATCTGCATAATATTTCTGCTTTTAGAACTTTTTTTCAAATAAGGCATCATTCATAGGTTCCAGGGATAGGGAACAGACACAGCTTAGTGAGTCAGTGATCTACCACATAGTACTGAGAGGAACTAATGACAATTCCATTCATTTAGAAGCAAAAGTTTTAAGTGAAGATATCAAATTTAGCTGGGCTTGTAGCTAAAGAGTAGAATACTTGCCTGTCTGAGCAAGACCCTGTATTTAATACCCAGGCATCATCAAAACCAAATCAAATTAATATAAGCATTCATTTTACCTTCTTAAAAATGAAGTTCTCATACCTAAAAAAGATGATTTTACAGAAGTAGAGAAGCAGTTAGATATAGGAATAGTTTCTAATGTTCTACAGTAGAAGAAAATGAAAGTTAATTAATTTTATATTTAAAAATAGCAAGTAGAGGGGATTTTGAATATTGCCAACAAAGAAATGATAAATTCTTGAAGTGATGGATATATCTTTAACTTGATTGGATAATTACACATGTGTACATCTTTTGAAGTGTTTCACTGTACCTTAGAGGTATATTCTGCTATACGTTACTTAAATATAAATAAATTTTAAAATTAAAACAGTGATGATCCATTTTCTAAAAATATGTAAACCTACCAAGCCAGGCATGCTAGTCCAATCCCAGTACTCTGAGAGCCTGAGGCAGGAGGACTGCAAGATCAAGCCCAGGCTGGAAACAGTGATTTTCCAAGACCCCGTCTCAATAGGGTCCAAAGGGCCTGGTTCAATCTTTAATTCTAGTACTACAGAGAGAGAGAGAGACAGAGAGAGAGACAGAGAGACAGACAGACAGAGAGACAGACAGCAAGACAGTGAGAATTAAAAGAATAAAATTTAAATCCAAAAATTCAAGTTACTGAATAAAACCTGATATAGAACCAAGAAAGAAATAAGAAAAGTAGACAGCCTAGTTTAAACTGAAGAATCCTCAGAAGGCTCAGGATGCAGGCTACATTAGTACTGGAGAAAAGGGTACAGTTAAATAAAGTTAGCCATAAAAGGATCTTTAATGAGTCACTAGATTCCTAAGTCCCTGGATACTTTCTCCTAAATGGTGGAAGAATAGAAAACACAGCTCTTACTTAACTTTAATAGCTACACTAATACATCTCTTTTAATCAATGACTTGGAAAAGCTTTTCCAAAACCATTGACTACAATCTAAAGAAAACCAGAGATCTTCTCACTGAATGAAATTTTTCTGTGTAGTATGTGTCATCAAACCTAAAAACTGTTAATTTAAAATTGAAATTTATATATGACAATGAATAAGGGACAAGATTGGCACTTTTGCTGGTGACTCACATACATAGCTGAGTCAACACATTGTTACACCCTTTTCAGAGAGACGATAGGAAAACTGGGAGAAGCCATTTCCTTGTCTTTCCTGAAGTTTCTAGAAGTCACTTGTGCCCCTTTGACTAGCTTCAAAGTCAGAACATCATATCTCTCTTACTTTCTGAAAGTATTTACAGTTCTAATTGCATCCAGAAAAATGTTCTCCAATTTGTATAATTACATGTGCGTGATTATTATGGCACCCAAATAATACAGGATAAACTCTCCTCCTCAGGATACTTCACCTCAATACATCTACACTCTGTGTAACATATATTTTTCATGTATGCTTACATATTCACAAATTATGGAGAGTAGATTATGACCTTCTTCAGCTGGGGTGAGAGGCATTATTTGGTCTAAGCTGTTTCCTTTCAGTTTCAATTCTAGGATTGTATAAATAAATTAACAATGTGAAAACTAGAGTCATATACAATTAGTCTCTGAACAACTTTTAAATCAAAAGATTAAAAAGAACCAAGGCTACTTTAATTTAATTGTGAAATAAATTGAGCCCATATGCAAAATGCAATCCTATTCAGCTATTTAAAAATAATGAAGGCAGTATTATGTAGTAATAAGGAAGAATCTATAAAGTTACATATAAAGAATAATGGGAACTCAGAGGAACTCTGTATTCATTGTGCATATGCGAACAAAGAAAACAAAACTGTTTATGTAATCATATGTCCTCTCTGAAAAGATACACAGGAAGTCAAACATAATGATTACTTCTGGAAGGAAAAAATAGATCCAAGCGCTAAAAAACAAAATTTCAGCTGTGCCATTTCTTACCTTTTAGATTACATTTAACTTGAATTCACAGCTTATTTTAAAACACTTATGTAAAATTATTCAAAAGACAAAATACTTAGATTCATGTTTAAAATACAATTCAACTATCAATGCTTAAAACAATCACATTTTAAAATGTGTACAAATAGTTAATATAATACTACTACATTTAAATGTAGTACCTTTGTGAAGTGTATAAGTCTTTATCTACTATTTTAAAAAGAGTTTAAAAATAATGAAAAAATGAAAAGTAATGCCATTGTTGAGCAGGTTTCAAACATTTAAACCACTTTACAACAAATAAACAAGTTGTATATCCATGTAGAAAATTATAATAAAATTATAAAATTTATTACACATCTTCAAACATTCTAAGAATGATTTGCTCTCTAAATTTGAAAATGACCATTTAGAATATGATTTCTTCATCAGTTATTTTGCATAACTAGAATACTCTGTAACTCTCAACACTTAATAAGAACAATGGTACACATACCTGACAGCCCTGAGGGCCAGCTTCTATGCAACATGATCAATCCATATTGAAAATGTTTATTTAAGTAAAATAATTTATCATAGTAAAAGACACAACACCATTAATACATTTCCAAGTACTCCCCTTCCACTCAAACACACCTACTCCATCATTATTGCCACTTCTTGAAGCAGCTCTGGAAGCTCTTTCAAGCTCATCTTTAGTTGGACTCTTGTGGCTGTCTCAATGTCCTGAACCACTTCCAGACTTCACTTTTCATGGTCATTTTGACTCCGAGGAGTAGCTACAATCCCCATGTTGCCATATTTGGTGAATAAGATGGATGAGGACACATCATAAAATTTTCATTTGACAGAAGTTGCTGAAAAGGTCTTGAAGGGGTAGTATTTAGAGGGAAATTAATGCCAATGTGTCCTTTACTGTATTTTTAAATCTTTAATGTAAACATTTACCATGATTTTTTATGCTACATATGTAGAAGTAAGGATAGCCAATGAACAATTAAATCTGTTGATTTGCTAATTTCTTTTTCCCCTAGTTTTATGATGTATTAACTTCAAATTTACATCTCATAAAAATATTATAGGTTACATAACTTGAAGGTCAGTCATACATGCATATACTATGAGTATTAAGTATGAATAAACCAAGAATCTGGTAAATATGAAAATGTGCCACAGATACCTAATACACATATAGGACAGAAAAATAATCCTAAATAAGTAGCCAGAAATGGAATGTGTATGGGCATCTTTCTCTGACCACAGTTTAGTAAATGATAAAACCAAACCCAAAACATAATGACAATGATAACACTTTCAGAAAACTTAAATGTGTGAAGCACTGTTGATCTTACAAAAATTAAATGTTTATTTTTAAAATTGCTTCCTCATTAAATGAGAACAAATGACTAGATTAGCATTCAATTGTAGAAATGTTAAAAGAAACAAGGGGAAATTTTTAGAGAAGTAAAGCAATAGAAACAATAAAATTAAAGAAAATATTATACAAAGGATCACCAAAATATATGTAAATCTGAAGAGCTAATTTTGTAAAATCAACTAATATAAGGGATAAATTGCCACATCACATCTACACAAGAAAGAAAACACAAATGAAATTTCAAATGAGAAATAAATACATATTTATATCATCAAGTTACAATGACTAAGGAGTCTCTCTCTCTCTCTATATATATATATATATATATAGTATTCCTATTTTCATGCAACACACAAAATACTATGCTAGTCTCTTTATGCAGAAAGCCTGGAAAGATATCCTTTCTGCCCATCTAGGAAAATGATAACATACATCCGAAATACAACAGGCCATCCTATTTACTATAACATCAACAAGTTTGTGTTATGGTAGTCAGTGGTGTGTATACTAGAAAGCAGAGAAACCTCCACAGGTGTGATGGGAAAGTATTACAGTCTATAGCCAAAAAAGAAAAGAGCTTAAACAGCAGGTGAGGGTGACAAGAAGACGAAGGCTACTAAGGCCTTGTAAGAAAACTCTCTCCAATGGAGCTCTAGCACTAAGAGTTAGAGAAAGACATTAAATTCTCATCCTTCCCTTAGTCACTCTCCATTCAAGGACTTCTGAGTGTATATAAAATGTACCAAAATGTGTATATAAAATGTACCAATAAAATCAGTTTCTAAAAACTGTGGGTTCTCTCACATTTCTCCTACAAAGTCACCACTTTCCTGCCCCTGAGTAATAAAAGGGATGTAGGTTTATCAGCCAGAAAAGAAAGTCCTTGGGATTCTCGCCTTCCCCATCTCACACATCATAAATATACACACACCAAAGAACGAGACAGACAGGGCAATGGGGTTATTTAGGTATCTGACTGTGCCTTTGAAAGGCTGAATTTGGCAATCCAAATAGAAGGATTCAATGATTACCTTACTTGTACTCAGTAGATCAGTGTGCTCATTTTTAGTGTACTTAAGAGACCACTGTGTGCCCAAGCACATCAACAATGACTTGTTAGTAAGTAGTTTCAGACTCATGCCAAAGGTAGTGCAAACAAGCTCTCTATTAAATACTGAGTACCATTTATATTTCAGAGAAAATCTTAATACCTTTTCAGGTGTTACCTTGTTGAAATCTCAAGAATAAGGTCCATTTGGGGTTTGGAGCTTACTGGCATTCAGGCCCACATAGGAAGAGTGCCCAGGGACTGAGTTTAGCAGTGGGCAGATCGGGAAATGGTGACTGTGCCACCGAATCTGCGCCGGGGTTGGAGCTTACTGGCCTCCAGGCCCACGCCGGAAGAGCGCCCAGGGACTGAGGTTAGCAGCGGACGGCTCGGGAAACCATGACTGCGGCACCGAGTCTGCGTCACCGAATCTGCGCCAGGGTTGCAGCTTGCTGGCTTCCAGGCATATGCCGGAAGAGCGCTCAGGGACTGAGTTTAGCAGCAGGTGGCTCGGGAAATGGTGACTGTGCCACCAAATCTGCACCGGGGTTGGAGCTTACTGGCCTCCGGGCCCACGCCAGAAGAGCGCCCAGGGACTGAGTTTGGCAGCGGGCGGTTCGGGAAACGGCGACTGTGTCACCGAATCTGCACTGGGGTTGGAGCTTACTGGCCTCCGGGCCTACGCAAGAAGAGCGCCCAGGGACTGAGTCTAGCAGTGGGTGGCTCGGGAAATGGTGGTTGCGGCACCGAGTCTGCGTCACTGAATCTGCGCCAGGGTTGGAGCTTGCTGGTTTCCAGACCTACGCCAGAAGAGCGCCCAGGGACTGACTTTAGCAGGTCAGACTGTGACTTTCTCCACAGTAACTGCAGAAGCACATCCAGTCAGCTTGTATTGGTGAGTAGGTAGGCCTGTTGGAACAACAGCCCCTACCATTGCAACTGCATAGGGCCTACAGCCTACTGGCCTCCAGGCCAACTGCACAAGTGAGCCCAGAGAATTTGTATTGCTGAGCAGGTGGGTCCATTGCAACCTCAGACAGTGCCATTGTAGTAGTTCAGGAGCCACAGTTTCCCTGCCTCTAAAGCAGACAGGAGAAGGTGTTCTGACTGTATTGATTGAGTGCCTCATATGGTGTGCCAGAACTAGGGGTTTTTCTTTAGGTCCCAATATCGACTGCAAAGAACAACCAAGGAAACACTGCTATTTTAAGGTTCCTAACTATTAGGAGGAAAGTGACTTGCAACAAACATCACCAGAAAACAGGGCAGGTCAGAGATGAGGAAACACTCCAAATCTCAGACACAAAGATCCTCTCCTCCAAGGAACACAGGGGGAAGGGAGATAGAGAAGTGTGAAGCCCAGTCTCCAGGGCCCTCAGAAATGGTAACCAAAGCAGATCTAGTAAAATGGAAATCAGACTTGATCTCTGAGATAAAAGCACAGATATTGAACACTGTCAACATGATGATTAATAAAGCTAAAGAGGAAATCATGGAGTTGATAGAATCCAAGATGGCAAAAGCACTGGAACCTTTTAAACACCTACAAGCACAAGCCCAGGAAATTAAGAAAGAAAATGAAAGCTTGCACAATAGAATGAATTTGGCAGAAGACCGCATTTCAGACCTAGAAGACAGGCACTCAACCAATGAACTGGAAAGGCATAATCTATGGAAAAAGCAAGCGATAATGAAAAGTCAATCCAACAGCTCCTAGATGATTCAAAGAAGAACAACATAAGATTGATTGGAGTCACTGAGGAAGCAGGAGACAATGCTAAACACATCAAAAAGCTATTGACAGAGATAATGGCAGAAAACTTCACAAAAAAAGGTAAAGAATTGAACATACAAATAGATGAAGCATACAGAATGCCACATGCTCATGACATGAAAAAATCTACACCTAGGCATATCATCATAAAAGTCCCAGATATCAAAAAAAAAAGAATGAAATACTGAAAGCAGCCAGAGAAAAGAAAACAGTTACATTCCAAGGGAAGCCCGTCAGGATCACAGCGGACTTCTCAATTCAAACACTCAATGCAAGAAGAGCCTGGAGTGAAGTCTTCCAAGCCCTAAAGGAAAACAACTTCCAACCCAGACTAATGTATCCTACAAAACTATCCTTCAAAATTGATGGGTAAATAAGATACTTTCATGACAAAGAACACCTGAAAAATTTCACAAATACGAAACCTGTGCTCCAAAACATTTTAAAGAATATCTTGGAGAAAAATAAGGAAAGTTACAAATCCATGAGACCTAACTGAGTCAACCGATGGCAAAAAACAAGAAACTGATGGGGAAAGGGCAAAAGTACAATAACACAGCCAAAAACAGGAAAACATGGCAGCACTAAATTTACCTATATCAGTCATAACAATTAATGTCAATGGACTCAACGGGCCAATTAAGAGATACAGACTTGCAGAGTTGATCAAAAAACAAGATCCTACAATCTGCTGCATACAAGAAACACACCTAATTCAGAAAGAAACCCATGGACTAAAAGTAAAGGGATAAAAAACAATACTCCATGCGACTGGAAACAGCAAGAAAGCAGGAGTGGTGATTTTAATTGCAGACAAAATAAACTTCAAGCCAAAGCTGATAAAGAGAGAGAAAGATGGACACTACCTTTTAGTTCAGGGAAAAATCCAAGAGACAGAAATCACAATCGT